>JBBPJP010000485.1:0-21308 GCA_038088775.1 Boletus barrowsii | reverse complement strand
ACACGCACGTTCCAAGCGTTGAATATGCATTGGACGAGCGTTTATGAGGAACTTGTTGGGGTTGTACTGCCATGTTGCCCGTGCGATGGTGGTGGTAGGGACGAAAGGACGTTGGGGGATGTAGCACCAGCTGCCAGTGGTCACAAACGCGGGCGTGCATTACATAGTCAGACCGCCACTCGCGCCTTGTCACATGTAGTGTCTCTGCCATGCGCAGCGTTACTGACGATCTCGCAGTATTGAACAAGTACTTCCCTCCTGACTTCGACCCCTCGTCCTCCCGTGAAGAAGGGGGCTGAATAACTCGCAGCAAGTCGTCCGTCTCATGGCCCCATTCTCCTGCGCGTTTGGCACAGATGGACAAGGACACCTGTGCATGACGGCTCGTCGGGCGTCTCAGACAGCCGTTTGGTGTGCTGTTGCTGACGGTGGCATCAACGGGTGGACGGACGGCCGGCCGGTGGATTATAGGCGGGTCTGGGCTGAAGCGCTGTGGCGCAGTTTTGGTAGGTGCATGTGTCGCTGGATCATGATGAAATTTTGGGATGTGTTGTACATGTTGTTGCAATCATGTTCCGTAGTACAACTATGATGACACCGTGATGGCGATGTCGTCTGCCATTCACGTCACAAACTCGGCGAGATTATTATGTAACCTCACTCTTCAAACAAGGTCTCGGAATCGATGATGCTCAAAGACCCGTCGCAGTGTCTCGTAATAACTTTGGCTTCATATTATATAAATGTTATTCGATCGAGTCTCCCACAGCAATCGGGCCTCATCACACGACGAAAAACCACTACGCTGGCACCGGGTCCACCGCTGCCAGATGCAGCGACGGAGCGCGATGAACTAAGAACGGTGCCAATAAGTCGAGGGTACCTACACCGATAGGCACCGATGACCTGGAGGAAAAACCGACTGAGATAAACAATGGAAGAGACTATTCCGAGGGTAGCGACGGGATCTAACATGTCAGAAACAGCAGACAAACAAAAGGTAACCCTGCCCAATGAGGACGTGAGATGCATTTTTGGGTTGGAATGCAGCCTGCTTCCAGAAGTTGCTGCCGAGGAACATAGAGTCGAGGCAACGCCTTCAAACGCAATTGATCGGGAGTCTGACCAAAAAAAAAAATCCACGTCGCATTGTTGAGCTCCTTCCCATATGAAAACCGGGGCACCCCAGAGGTGGGTGGAAAGAGTATATGACGCAAAAAGATCGCACCCTGTCGGAGAACCGGGTCTTCTGGTCCACCCTGGGTGGAAGGGTGAATCAAGAAAGTACCGTGATCACGATTGCCCGCCGTGATGCACGATGTCATCATGATGTCACAGCCATATTGATAATCATCAGGGCAGGAGTTCAGTCCACTAGCGAGCCACACCAACGCAGCGGTCAAGTTGAGCACCTCTCTCTTGTACTTGAGTGAGGGATGAGCGCTATTTTGCAGCGCGAGTGTCTCTGCGATGCATATCATGCGAATCTGCCGCCATTGCCTACAGGCCAGATGAATGATACTCCAGTGGTTATGCAGTCATTGAATGTCTACACACCACCAGTCCACAGCAGGGTATCGGCACAGCGTGTGATCCAACAAATCCTCCGGAAAGTCAAGCATCGCACGAATAGCTGACTGTACAGGAACTCTTGCTTCCACTCGAGCAGCAGCCGTGTGGCGAATACCAGCCTGATATATCTCTTTCATCCTCTTGCAGTAGGCAGGGATGGGATCGTCGCCGTCTCCCAGGAGGGCATCCTTTCCCCGCATGAACAGCCCATGTCTTCCAGCCTCCAGATGAGCGATGAGTGACTTGTCGGTGGTGTAAGCTTGAATGTAGGCAGAGTCTACGTTCGGGTCAAGGGGGTTGAGTGTCGCCGGGAAGCCGGAGGGGTCTACAAGACCAGCAACGTAGTCACGATGGTACGAGCGAGAAGGTAGCCTGCACAGACGGACCACTGCATCAAAAGAGATATTTCTGAACTCCTTCGCAATGAAATGATGCGCATCTGTGCGCCACTGGAGCGCATGATTCTCCTCGGATACCTGTAGCCCCACATTAACCCACGACTGACCTCGAAGTATAAGCCCCTCCATAAGACCATCCATAAGTGCTCCAAAAGACGTGCTGCTATCCGGTACGCTATTTGGTGCATGCGTATGCGCTTCCTTGACGCCTTGGATTTGCACCATCCACATGCACCCACGAGCCAATGGAAGTGCAGCACAGAGGTAACGCTTGATGATGTATCCCAGACGATGGGCAGTGTTACCAGGAAAAGGATGTGTTCCGATCTGATAGGTGCCATTAAGGTTCCGCGCCCGGAATTTGGCTGCAGCGTAGGTTGGAGACCAATTGGTCGCCAGCTCCGGGGTAAGGTAGCAGATCGCAGGATATAAGCCCCGCTCGTAAACGACTGTTAGTTGATCTTCGGTCAGCTCTGCGCGACCCTCTGCGGCCTCCATCAGGGCAGGGAAAAAGAGGCGGACGGAGTGCCGGGCTCCAATCTGTGCAACACAGACGTTGGGGACTTTGTGGGGATGGACAAGCTGTGGAGGCTGCCGAAGGATAAGTGAATCAAGGTGAACCCTTCGCAAGTACCGTATGGTACACATACTTGTCGGGATGCCGTCTGCATGAGCACCTTGACGTGCAGGCTCTTGGTGAGGACCATCGTCCGGTGAAACACACGGGATATGTACAAGTCTTGGACGACCGGGAATTCATCTGTGAAGGAGATGAGGCTGTCGAAATGTCTAGCTGGGACGGTCGACGAAGGCGATTCCTCAGTGGTTCTACAATGACCCGCCTGTGTTCAGTAACGTCCAAACCCGTTAAACCTAGCACAAGGGTGTGCACCTGGGCTGCCGCCCGAACTCGATGCTCATTTTCTTGGGCTCTCCGGGCATCTAAACCAATAAACATGTTGTTGAACTCCAACAGGCTCAAGGTGATGGGCTCGCGTTCGTCTGGATGGCGGTCGAAGGGGTGAACAAGATTCATGGTCAGAAATGGAGTGGCCCGAGTGCAAGAAATGTATCAGAGCGTGGGCGTGTACTAGTTTTTCTCGTGACCCAGTGGTCCACACACTCGGCCAGCGCTGACCAACGGGGGTCGCATACGAGTTCTAAATCAAGGCAGGCCCGACTTGGTCGGCTTTCGGCTCCCAAACCTAATGCAAGCGGGAAAATGACAACTGAATCTCCTATTTCTGCACTTGCGATGCTTTGCAGCAGCTAAGCGAATATTTGCAAGTTGGGGAAGGTCAACCTCCAAATCGAGTAAAGCCTTCTTTGGACCGAGAATCGTTGCCAGGAGCAATGACTCGACAAGGGACAGCCGAGACGTGTTCGCGCTGAGGCTCCAGTACAGACCCTGGAAGGTTGAAATTCCGTATTGGCATTTCTCCGTCGCAACCAGACCCAGAGTGTGGGGGACCGCAGAAGGGAGCGGGTGCGAAATCCGACGAGAGCTTGACGAAGACGCAAAGACTCCAGCAAGATTCAACAGCCAGCCCTTCACCTCGAGTGGTCACGCGGCGAAGTGGGGGGACAAGAGAAGAGAAGACCTGATGCTTAGTCAGATGAATGAGGTGAACGACAGACGCGGATACTTACAATAACTTCGTCGGTTCGTCACTTTCTGAAAATACATCACTTTACGGTTACTTTTGCTGTCCACACTACTTCATATTATCTATGAACAATTCCAAACCTTTCTGAACTCGAACGAGCATATTCGGGGCAGAAATGAGCGAGATAGCAAAAGGTGGATTGGAACATACGTTGGGTGGCCTCGGATGCAACATATGAGTCCTGGATCCAAGCGGCGCTACAAGACCTCGGAAATGGTGTCTACACATCAGACCTTGCAGCGGCAGCTCACAACGAATGATATCTAGATTCACTGGGGCTCGAGACTGTTACATCCGTACTATAATTCCTAGCTGGTAGCTTACAACTCACTAGCAACTTGTTGCGCACTCAGAATACTTCATGTGTGACACCCTGTGACTATCCGTGACATTCGTGTGACTGACGAACCAAGGCGCATGACATTTACCATGTCACATAATGACCTGTCACAGATCTTACTTCCCACAGTGTTTGACAGCACTCCCGCACGTCGACAGCGTATATCAGACCTTATCTACTTTTCGCAAAAATTGTGATGGGCCGAAGGTCCCAACTCCATAGCCTTTCGCTCCGCTTGAAAGTAGCATACAGGACATGAGGTCGTGTGGGATTGAACATCAACTACAAGTTTTCCTCAGCAAGAGTACTGTCGACGACCCCTCGACCTGCTTCAAGTTAATCGTGAGATAATACGATTACGCTGCTTCAGCCTCAGATGTTAAGATCGCAATCGTCGTACGGCTTGTCGGACAAGGTCTGAGGAAGCCGTAGGCTGGTTTTGACTGAAGGGTTTGCTATGTTGACCTTGTACTTGCACGTAAAGGACGTTGTATGTGATTCAGAGGAGTATAGGCAAAACATGAGGTATGGGAACTACAGCCAAGGATCTTGGCCGGGCAACGGACTACTCGAACGACTACTTAGACTACTCCCCTCTTCATCCTGCTCCTCACATGACGAGGGACCATCGCTGAAGGGAGAGTGTCTCCCAAGGATGTTGTCAGATACAGCCTTGTGGGTCACGAGTTTTGGCCTCTTGCGACTTTCCTGCTCGTCTCCTCGCATCAGACTCCGTGGCTGTTTGTGTCCTCTTCCTAAGTGGAAGATAGGTGGACAGAAATTCTTTAACCGGCATCGGGCCAACGACATGTGGTACCATCGAGTTCCCAAGGGCTATGAGTGCTGGATCATGCGAGAGAGGGCGGAAAGAGTAGGTAGATTGCAGAAGTGACCTTGGCTTAACGGGAGTGCTCGAAATGACATTGGGCCTCGATGCCATTGCCATTGGCAAGCGTCTGTTCAAAGAAAGACTGGTGTTGCTGTTGTCAGTGACCACTTTGCCAAACACAGCGTCTCGAGACTCCGAGGACATCCAACGCCACAGCACCAGGCGCTATGACCACAACGAATGGCGGTTGGTCGAAAGGGAGCAGAGACTACAAAAGAATGAATACCGCGCGGTACACTAAAAAGTGACGAGGAAAGGAGCTTACCTGAAGTCGCAGTGAACCGCAAACACTCCCCAGTTCGACCAGCGGTGGACTGTAAGTATTACAAGGGGAATCAGACACGACTCCGTGACTGATCATTATATGACGGGTTACATGCGCGACCTAAGTAAAGCATAGTGCTAGATTTGGCGGCGGCCACATCAGGTTAGGTAATGCGACGAGGCCACAATCGAACAGCCACAAATTATGACTCCCCTGGAGGGCCTGTCGCGGCGGAGCGCCGAGGGTGGCGGCCTAAGCGATCAAGAGAAGACTCGGAGTCGTTATCCCCAAGTGTTATGGAAGGTGCGAGTGACAGTGAGGAAGAGGAGAAGAGTAAGCAGAACAAGAAGGGAACCGCCTTGACAGCTTGAAGGGACGTAGGATGGCACGTGACGCCCGGTCTCTGATCCCGTCAACGACCATGCATGCAATCTCTGTGGGAGGTGCATCCTGTGAGGAGTCCCGCCGCGTAGGTGTAGAAGGCAAGTAAACAGCGGGGAATGTGTCTGAGGGGGAGCACGCACAAGGGATCGGGAGGTGAGCAAGGAGTTCTAAGGGCGATGGAAGGGGGGTTAGACTCGGAAGGATGCCCATCTCGGAGATCTGAAGATCTGAGGGGCCATGTCTGGACGAACGAGGAACGAGAGCAGAGAACCACGTGCAGGCAATGCGGTCTTAACTCTTTACTTGGCCTTGCTTAGCTAAGTCGGGGGCTCGGGGCCTCGATAGAGCTAGTCTGAATGACCGAGAGGTCATGTCGCAGTCCACGGAGGGTCGGCAAATTGTGTGTCGAGGCCCCAGTTGCCCTCGTTGCCTTCTCGCCTAAGGATGCCTCCGAGCTCTGTACTACGAAACTGAACGGAGAGATCTGCGGTATATCAATTTGAAAATCCCAAAAGTCTAGATTTGTAAACATACTTAATTCCGAGGGATATCCTTTCCGATCCGCTCTCTGCTAGCCGGAAATGTGTAAAAACAATGACCGTCGAAGGGACGTATCGGCCGCGACAAGAGTCACCGATACTATATGGAGGATAACGTACAAACCAATCGGACCCCAGTAGTCATGGTCATGTTAAACTCCTATAGAACGACCAAGCCAAGGGTTGCGAAAGTGGTTGAGGACGTCAAGGGAGCCCGCAGAGGGAACGAGCAATGACAACAGCGAAATTGATCGATCAACCTATAAGATGCTATTATAAGGCCACATCAGCATTAGTACAGATCAGAAGGATAATGCGCACGGTGGCACTATTGTACTTTGGATGAGAGGCAGCACGGGGACGAGAGAGAAAAAAAGTTCCACGGCCCTCTGGCACCCTGGACTCGACTCGACAAAATAGACGTTGATCGAAGGGATGGGGGCAACTAGCTTCCAGAGGGACACTGCCGCCGTCAGTAATTTCGTTGTTGCCTTATCTGCCCTTATTCAGACTTATCAGCACTTTTTCGACTTGAGCCGAAAGCCGTCCACGGGCATTGTGCCCATCAGTAATTTCGTAATACTGGCTGATTACGCTTGCTTTCTTTTTTCTTTTATGTAACAACCAACAGGGTGAAGGCGGCGGGAACGGTGAGGGCGAAAGGTGGCGGTGATGACAACGTACGCGCCGTGACTCATCGTCATTAGGCGAGAAGGCAACGAGGGCAACTGGGGCCTCGACACACAATTTGCCGACCCTCCGTGGACTGCGACATGACCTCTCAGTTACGGCCCATGTTCCTTATCTGGTCGTATGTGAGGCCTCCGAAGCGAGGCCAAGGGAGGGTACATCTCTTAGATAGATTTTCTATGTAGAGTGGAATGGGTCTCTACTAAGAGTCTTCATCCCGAGGAAAAGTGGCGCCAAGGGTGCACCCTTGGCAACCGCTTCTCGACGCATCCACAGCAGCGAAGCGTTACGAAACTCTCCGAGCGGGTCTGCTCCTTCCACCTCTGTGCAAAGCAAATCAGTATCGTCAGCGAATCTTCAGGGCATACTCACGCGTCTGAGTGACTTCCAGCAAACCAGACTTCCTCGACATCCACGCTCCTCTTCTCACCAGCGGGATCGGTATCAATGTAACTCAGAAATAGGTTGGCACTGATTGCTTGGTTGTCTGGTGTAACGGCGATAGTACGTTTAAGGGTTCGATTCGTAGAAATAGTCTGGTAAGTACAAACTTAACCTGACGCTCGTCGAGAGCAAGTGCATGTCGAAAATGAAAAGCATGCTCCGCGGACGAGGATATCGACAGGAGAACATCTCTCATGAGCTCCACGGAGGGAACCGTGTCCCTTACCGAGATCGACCATGATAACCAGCGAGTGCGAAATCAACGACATCACCACACTCCGATGAAATGCACCCTCAGGTCCAACCAAGAGGACATCTTGAATTCCCCAGCGTTTCGCCTAATCTTGGGTTTTCCTGAACGAACAGCTTCATAGTGATTGTAAGCCTTGCAAGAAGATTTGTGAGCTTGCGGAGGCGACGTAACAGCTGCCCACTTTCTGATCTGGTCCTCCGTTGTCACCCCCTTCATCAAGCTAACCTGGGACATGTAGTATTCATTTCAATGGCACGCAGTGAGCAGTATATGCTTCGATACCGACACGCCTCCAACCACGTGCTCGTCCAACTCCTCTTCCTCCCCTTCTACTCCCCGCTTAACGAGAACTCCTCCGCAGAAAATCTTGTCTAAACAGTTGCGACACAGCTGCACTTGCAAGGGATATAATGAGGGTAGCAAGGGCCAACTGCCCGAATGCAATGAACAACGAAGTGGAGGGGTACATCGCAATAATGTTCGCCTCAACCTAAAACAGGTGGGACGATGAGCAAAAGTCGTGGTGGAACCGGATTACCCACTAACGTCGGAATGAAAAGTCAGATAGCCAAAAACTGCAATGGTCTCCGAGATAGATGACCACAACTTCTCCAATGGACGTGCCGATGACCATGTTGACGCGCTGTTGTGAGTTGGTCCGCAGCTGAGCAAGTACTCCGAGAAAAGTTGCTTCAGGCAATTTCATCAGGTGCAGGGTTTGACCTTTCATGATCTGAGGAAGGTGTACTGCACGTTTTCAACTCGTTGCTTTACTGACCTCTTCTTCTCTGTCATTAGGGAACTCTCCGAGATGCGCACATAGCATACAATACATGTAACACTGCCAAATGACACTTGATATTCTGTACATTCCAATAGATCTTTTGTTTCAAAAAAAGGGATGAAGTTATTTATTTCTTCCCTCCGAGGGCGGTATAGATGTTGCTATCCCCAGTGATTCCACGGCATGCTTCTTTGAAGTAGTTGGACACCAAGAAAGGAACGTCTACAAGCGTGCAAGCGTGTGTGAGGCAACTGACGAGGACCAAAACCATCATCTCAGGGAACCCACCCAATGGCTGTTCGAAATTAAGCCTAGGATCGCAAAAAGACTAGATCGAACATTCTCTTCCTTCAAAAAATGGTAAGCAGGGGACATACTTGGTATCTCAACCCAAGCTCCTCCTCGCCAAGTTCCATACTCCCACCTAAACACTCGGCAACGCTAAACCCTTGCTCATTCAGCTCGCCCGTGAACTCGAGGTTGACACCACCCGGCTGCCAGGAACCGCAGGTGGTGTAAATCTTGATGCAGGATGTTAATTGGCTAATGATGGTACCAAAGTGGCTGGTCTTGAGAATGTGAGTGTGTTGCACATATTGAAACCCATCAGTCACGCCAAACTTAAGAGAAGCGAGGCTAGGGTGGGTAGGATGACTAGCACACTTTCCATGCATAGGATCACACACCCAGGGGACTGGATGTCTGGCCGCCTGAACAACCTGGATGTAGCCAGGAAGATGGTCCGCTATCTGAATGGGAGGAGGTGAAAGTGTCAGACACTACCCTGAAGGGTTTAGGCAGGAACAACCTGCTTTGCTGGCCCCATAACGTGTGATCAGCGTCACGCGACCGGGTTCCCTCTTGGGGTTGACAACTTGAGGCCACAGGCAGCGGAGAAAGTGGAGGTGGTCATGATCAGTGGCTCGGCGGAGCAAGCATATGGCATTCCTCACCTTCAAGCAAGTTGGCAAACTCCTCATTACCTAATGTTGGACCAACCTTGATTCCAATTGGTTGCGGACCACGAAAGTACTCTACGTGAGCACCGTCGTCGGGTGCAATCACCAATCCATAAAAAGTGCCCAGACATATTATGGTAGCCTCTCTCCCCGGGTGGCGACTCTGCGAGTAACTACGGGTGAAGGCTTACTCATAGTCGAGCATAAGCACCTCGTGACTTGACCAGAAATATCAATGTTTATCATGATGTCAGCGTACATCACTCGACGAACCTGGTATAGAAATCTACTTCTCCGAGAACACCCTGATCGCCACCACGTTCAAATGGTACACTCTCTTTGCCTGAGTCGACACCAATCGTGCGACTAAAGTCTAATGTGTCAGAGAGACCCTCCGTGATCCCTTCAAATTCACTTCTAGGTAGTGTTAGAACAAGATTCATGAGCATTATAACTGATTAGTCAAGCCAGGGTGCTAACCGAAGGGAAGGTGAACGAACATGGGAAAGCGACCAATCCCGCAGATGATGCAGAGAAGCAAACCCCAGAGTAAGTAACCCGCGAACATAGTTAAGGGTTGTCGTCGAGTAGAAATAGCCATCACTCTTGTATGAGACAGACAGCACAACATTCTCGGATGAAGTGTAACCTCAGTAGTCGCTGTGGATCCGGCACCCTGTCATTCGGGTCTAATCTGACTAACGAGTAAGTAAAGGTCAGTATCCCTAGTGGAAGAATTACTCATTGACGTTGTTGCCCCTAGTTAAATGTTCAAAAAGAACGATTTGCTGATCGTACCGAAAACTAGGAACTTCTTTATCCCCAATTCTCTCCGTGGCGCTACTCCTTGGCTTGGCGTATTGGCCTGCGATGCGGCCGACACGTACCTGTAGACATTTCGTGTGAACAGTCGCTGAGACTATGATAATAAAAGACTTTGCCGTACCGCGGGCAGACGGCCGCCCCAGTTGAGTATAAGTGAAAAGGAGAGGATCAATCCAATTTTTGCAGATATGTCTTGCTGTTGCATTGGATCAGGAATGTTGAGCATTCACGAACACGAGACAGCGATACGCACCTGTGTACACGCATCGAAGCTTTCTGCATAGTCTCCTGCATGAAGAAGGAAGGCTTCATTCTGCTGGACTGCTGCTAATTGCAACTGCAACCGCTCGATCTAAAATTGGAAGGCTGTCAGTTCTCTAAACCATTCTTCTGAAGCAGTAAAAAGACCTCGGATGGCGTTACCAGAGGTGGTAAAGCGCTGATTTTGGCCAGCACGCTGTCAGATTGCAGAATAAGGGGAGTATGTAAACTACTAAAATAAAGGCACACCTAGAAAGTCGTTCCGGGTCGGGGTAGTTCACCACCTGTTCAAAGTGGAAGCGAGCTGTAAGAGTGACAAACTTCGCTTGATAAGTTTTCCCACCTCACTGGCGGCATGTTTTGACCTCCAAGACGGAGACCAGTCCCTATCCACAATTTTGGACATTGCTGATGGGCTGATGGGCCATAGAACAGGGGCTGAACTGAGTGATTACAGTGATGCTGGTGTGAGTTACGTCTCCACTTTCCAGGGTGCTACTAAGTATGTCCGTCAGTCACTCAGGCTGGACCATCGTCATCATCACCACCGCTCACCGGTGGATTCTCAGCTTCCCACCAACCTTCGTCCGAATCGTCAAGTGACTCCAGCTTCGAATCAAAAATACACTCTACCAAGCATCCAGATAGTCTACCACCTCCGCACTAGTAATCGATCAAGCTGGCAATCCCTCGGAATATCCCACAACGACAACGACCTGCGATGTTGCTGTTCCCCGACGAGTTAGTGATGATGTGATGATCAATTTCTCATCGTAAGTACTATTTAGACCATGCATTTAGAGTCATTGCAGTTCCAGACGTGCTTTCCTGTGCATTCTATATTTCCAGGATCCCATTGTCAACCCACGCGACTGCCGAGTTCAATCCATAATGACGTCCTGTCCGCGGACGATGCGTTCTTTGTACCTCGGAAGACTCCTTGCCTCCATAAGGTGAAGTCTCAGGCATTCCTTTGTAAACACCATGTCCTTTGAACTACCGCAGGCGACAATATCCGTTTTTGTTTTCTAGTGTCCTTTGAAACTGCGACGGGTGGGTACCCAGGTAACCCATAATGGTCAATCCGCGAGTCAAGGGCTGCAAGTCGGATCGCGACGGGGTATTATTGGGATTTATGGACACGGGTGGGTACGGACCTTAATCACATCCCCATCCGTCTCCCATCGTCAACAACGTGCCATCGTCCTTCACTCCAGGGTTATATAAGGAGAGCAAAAACTCGACCATTCATCCAGTACAAGTCATTCCACCGCCAGATACCACTGAGTAACCATCGGGCTTTCATGCCTCCCAACGAAACGGGCGCTATCACACTGAAGAGCCATATATATAACAGATAGCCCCCTCGATCTTCAAGGTAATTCATCCCTTTCTTTACTCGCTGGACCGACACTGAAATTGTCGCAGCTTCAAAATGTACTTTTGTGGTGTATTGCTACATTCGAGGCCCTTGACGTGCTCAACCGTTGCTTCGGAGCAACATTTTCCCCATCCCTATCTGCGCACCCAGATACGGCCATATGTCCAGTCCCTCGATCTCACATGGTCACACCTCTTTTTGTGACGGGTGTGTTTATGACTGTCACGGGCATGCTCATCCGCATCCAATGTTTCGGGGAACTCGGTCAATTGATTACCTTTGACCTAAGCATCCTTCCCGGTCACAAGCTGGTGACGTCTGGGTGCTATGGTTACCTCCGCCACCCATCTTACACGGGTTCCTATCGTCACCGGTATCGCACTTTCTCACTTAACTGCTGGGAGCTTGGCGGTAGATTGCAGCGTCCTCGTTCCCGTCGGATTGCTGCTACTGTTTGTCATGTGGTGCGCTCTCTGTGGGTGTCAGTCGTGCAATCGCCGAGGACAAGGAACCCTAAAAGTTGTTTGGTCCAGAGTGGGACGCTTATGCTGCAACCATTAGATTTTGGTTCGTTCCTGGACTGTGTTAATCTGCCTGCTTTAGCAAAGTGAGCTCCCAACGCTATCTTTACTGGGATTTGCTGACACTGGTTTACGACCCTAAGTGTAGCCTTAATCATGCACGGCGGAATATAGTGTTGGCTCATCGGGATGGAGTGAATCAACTTGAAGGCCAAAAGTATATAGCATCCAGCCACTTCATACCAATGGATCATGTTGGGAACTACTCGATTACTCGATTACATTACTATTTGCGCTGGCTTCCATTTACAAATTCCGTAGGAGACAGTTCAGAATGGTTTAACTTGGGGGCAACCGCGCAGGCTGCGGACTTGTTGCATTTGTAGCCACAATGGTGAGTGAGTATGGTCTCATTTCAGATGTGCTGACAGGTTTACTCTGTATTGGCTGAGCGCAATGGAGCAGGACGTTCTGACGACACGATCTCCTTTGCTCCAGACCAATACCATCAAATCTACGAGAAATTTCAGAAGCTTTTACACAAGCAGCGGTGAAGACCCAAAAAAATACTGTACGCTACGGTCGCGGATGTACCAGAAAGTCATGTAAGTGGCCGTGTGTAACGTCGTGTCGCTTTCGTGTAGGGTTTCTGTGGAATTGACTCGAGGGGGGCCGGCATTTGGACTCGTTGATCTCGACAACATGGAGACTGGTAATCAAGAGGTGGTGGGAGTACAGGCATAGGTCTGAACATATTATTATTCTCATTGCACTGATTTTGCTGGGTGTGTATGTATCTAAATGCACGCATTTGTTTTACTTTATATTCTCGAGTGGGGACTTAAAAAATCGGTACACTTATATGCAATTGTGCATTTGGAGTCATTTATGCGCGATTGCATATTGAGGCTTTTCCTGATGGGCACGTAGATACGCTCGGCGTTGGACTCTGTTGGAAAAGGCGATGACATGAACAGGGCGAATGAATGAACGATTGAGGATCAGAGACGGCGACTCGCAAGAAGGTAAATGGGCGGGCCACGTCGCCGATTGACTGGATCAGTCTCGACCCTCGAATCCCTTGCTCGCGTGCGTCCGCTGGAGGTTCGGTTAATGCTTGACTAGCGAGTCCGGCAAGCGCGTGAGCCTCGCCGAGGCCCTTCCGAGGGTGGGAGGGGCTACAGTGTGTGGGAGGAGCTGCGACGAGGCGGCGAATTCGTCGTTATCGTGACGGTATTCCTTCAACCTAGCGATCCCGTCGATGCGAGGGCGGAGGAATGTATTTTTATTTATTTTTTCTCGTAGGTTATCATCATAGCTTGGGGCCTTGTCCGCCGCCGCCGCAATCGGATCAGACTGAAACGGTGATCGCAGAGCTTCGCCGTTCCGTCATGCGCGTGACGGGCGACGGTATGCGTCCATTATTCTAGAGTTCACTGTAGTCACTGCTCCCTTTCAAGACGGCTAACCGCCGTTCGTTGTGGTCAGGTACTGTGGTGTCTCGCTATGTTCTTAACCATGACCATCCCTCGTGACTCCGCCGGCTATCACCGACCGCGCTTCCGAGTTCAGCCGCTGTTGGTCGTCTTGGTTGAACACAGTGACAATGAAGCCCAAAGTCATTAGGAGCACTCCCGTTAAGCTAAAGTCACTTCTGCAATCTACCTACTCTTTCCACCCTCTCTCGCATGATCCAGCACTCATAGCCCTTGGGAACTCGATGGTACCACATGTCGTTGGCCCGATGCCGGTTAAAGAATTTCTGTCCACCTATCTTCCACTTAGGAAGAGGACACAAACAGCCACGGAGTCTGATGCGAGGAGGTTCCGTCTGGTTTCTCGCTCACCACGAGAAGACGACGCGTATTTTCCTTTTGTACGCGTTTTTGGCCGAATTTGACTTTGGCAACTTACTCATCCATCCCCCCTCCAGATTGTCGCAGCCACAACACTCGTCCCAGGATTAAGCTTTGTCGATAGCCACGCACGAGGCGACAAGGATAGCGGGTTTGGTTTCGCAGTCAAACCGGACATCACTGTTTACTCCGACGGTAGGAAGGAGAAAATTGGTCGCTGTGATACCCGAACGATGGAAATGCATATCGAATTCAAGTGGAGGGGTCAGGACCCATTTCTCATCCCGAAGGGCAATACACCACTCGAGGAGCAGGCATTTGTAAGGAACTCCGGCTCAGCTATAGAGATGCTGGGGCAGATAACAGCCTACGCTGCAGCACAGATGTCCGGACAATTCCGCACGCATATCTTTTCCATCTTCATCACTCGTCAGAATGCACGCATTCTTCGGTGGGATAGGGAAGGGGTTGTAGTCACGGAACCTATTCCCTACTGTGACGACCCAGCACTTATCGAATTTCTGTCTCGTTATTCGCGGGCCTCCCAAGAAGCGCGTGGTGTCGACACCACGATTTCACACGCCACTGACCAGGAAGCCCAGCTGGCGAGAGAAAAGCTAGGGTTACCCACGGGGACGCCAATGTTCAAAACTAAGGTCCCGAAGGCAGAAACTGCGGCCGAACGACGCACGTCACCCAAGTCTGTGGTCTCGGTCGTTTTTCCTGCTTCCCGGCTTCTCTCCGAACTCCCCGCTTGTCGTGCGACACGTGGTTGTCCTGCATACCACATTGAGGGGGACTGTGTCGTGTATCTCAAGGACTCATGGCGCATTGTCGCTGAAGGTATTGTCCCCGAAGGCGATATTTATGCAAAGCTGAATAAGGCGGGAGTTCAGCATGTCCCTATCTGCCTTGCATCCGGGGAACCAGAGGGCCACAGTTTGCAACGGCCACAAACTCGGACGTGTTCGCAGCAAGATTGGGCTTGTCGTCTCCGGCTGCGTATTTCGGCTCACTCTCACTATCGACTCGTTCTCAACATCGTTGGAAAAGCACTGTCCGAGTTCGCTTCCACTAACGAGCTCGTGCAAGCGATACGTGATGCGCTGGACGGTAAATGATTTCTGAATGTCAATCCGATCAGAAGCAGAACGATAATGTCTTCTTTCTAGCTCACAAAGGCGCGTGCGTTATCAAAATTTTGCATCGGGACATCAGTGCTGGCAACATCGTGATTTTAATGGGAAGAGGATACTTGATCGATTGGGAGCTGGCCAAAGATTTCGATTCCAAATCGCCTCGCAGATCATCACGCACGGTATGTTAGATCCATTGCTCCGCTGTGGCCTCCTTCAAAACAATTTTTGATCAGGGGACTTGGCAATTCATGTCCGCACGCCTGGTGGAAGACAGAAGTGCAGAACAAGGTGCCGCTGACGATATGGAGTCCGCGTTCTGGGTCCTTTTGTGGACTGCCCTCATGTATTCGCCGTCGTCTGCTTCTGACGAGCGGTGCAACAGATTCATACAGAACACCTTCGAAATAGACGAAGGTTCAGAGGGGAAACGGAGCGTTTTCGCTGCGCAGAAAATATTCGATCCACCTCTCTTTCCCGATAGAGAGGCGTTAAACAAGCTTTTGAAAGAACTCGCGGACCTCTTCAAATACTACTATGACAAAGTTGAGAGCAGTGACGAGACAATCTTGGCTGCGGCACACGACCCCACGACCCCGTTCCTGGTCACTCATCCGGCATTCAGGCGTGCTGAAGCTCGTGCACACCTAAGGACTCATGACCACATCATCAAGGTGTTTGATAACCACCTGAAATTGGATTGGCCCGCCAATGACGCAGCTCAAGAACAAACGTTTCAAATAACTGGTGCTCGTGGAGTTCGGGAGGTGACTATGAAGAAGTCGAAGCACACGTTGGAGCCGATAGACGAGCAGGAAAGTCGCAAGAGGCCAAAACTCGTGACCCGCAAGGCTGTATCTGACAACATCCTTGGGAGACACTCTCCCTTCAGCGATGGTCCCTCGTCATGTGAGGAGCAGGATGAAGAGGAGAGTAGTCTAAGTAGTCGTTCGAGTAGTCCGTTGCCCGGCCAAGATCCTTGGCTGTAGTTCCCATACCTCATGTTTTGCCTATACCCCTCTGAATCATATATAACGTCTTTTACGTGCAAGTACAAGGTCAACATAGCGAACCCTTCAGTCAAAACCAGCCTACGGCTTCCTCAGATGCGATCCCAACATCTGGGGCTGAAGCAGCGTAATCGTATTATCCCACGATTAAACAAGCCAACGATGTCCGATATCTTCAAACGACGTTGATCGGCAAGACAAAGACCGCTGTCAGTCGGCTTGTCGGCGTCTTGGACGCCATGACACGCGAAGTGGACCCAGTCTGCATCCTTCATCAGGTCAAGTACTTCTTCGACTGTGCCAACAGAAGATTCGACGAGGGTGGTGGATGCGGAAGGTGTTGGCCGTCGGAGGGTGGTTGAGGGACAGTAAGGAGGCGCAGATCACCACTAGGTGTCATACTCATATCGGATGATCGCACAAGAGTGCTGAGCGCAGGGATATATGACGAAACCACGAAGTCGGATACTTTGTCCCCTGGTGAGGAATACCGTGTACCATACAAACCTGCTGCATGAGTAGGAAGGAACACGAAAGGACCAGCTGGACACCAAAAAATGCGCGACAGCTCTCCAAGAGTCTAATCGGAGAGGTGAATGGATGAGCCATGGATTCAGGCGATAGGATAGCACCTACTGAGAAAGCCAAACCATCCAGGACTGGTTTGACGACACCGTTCCACAGGGTGGACAAAAGTGACTCCCAGTTGACATGGCCGCGTCTTGCAGGGATCCCCAAGCCTGTCGTCCACAGACATCATACGAGCATCCCCAAGTAGTAACCTCAATGTACCCTGAAGACGTACAGCCCGCTTGAGGTCGAAATTGGGGAGCGGAACATGAATGACATGGTCCACATCGGCAAGAACGACCAACGCATCACATCGGGTTTTTGCTGCATTGAGCAAAACAACTGGTCCAGAATGTGCAGACGCACGGAGCCGAGAAAAGTGTTTAGGGAGGAGGAATTGTTCGAAACCAGGAAGGCGTCGAATTTCCTGGACCAGCTTCTCTCGCTCGAGTGCGAGCGCACAGTGTCGGGTGGCTTCGTCTTGTAATGCACGATGTGTTGTACTTTGAGCCTCTTCCTAGGTTGTGGATAACAATTTTTCGCGAGTGGTACCAGCGTTATCAAGTGCAGCAGACAATTCCAAGTTGACTGGCATGAACGGGGTAAGTGGAAGACAAACTGGTCATATGAACCGCGGAGCTGTAGAAGTTCCCCCCAGATAATGGACCGTCCTTGCTCGAGCCACTCGACGGCACGTTCAGGGAATCCTGAATCCAAGGCTCCAGCTGCAGCCTTACGCACAACATCAGTATCTCCCTCGAGTTCCGTATAACGATGTGAAAGGGAAAGGCCAACCCATGCAAATTGGGGAAGGAGATTGATGGCGGTGGAATAGGCGCGAAGAAGAGAGGGGTGGCAGATATGTCGAGCACATAAAATCCAGCTCTGATGCACGAAACCGAACACGGATTGGGCCAATGGGATAAGAAGCACAACGCGAATGCAGAGAAATTGCGTCCACGAGGTCATTCGGCTCCTTGAGGCAGGCGAAACGAGCTCTGAGAGGAGAAACCGAGATTGTTCAGATAACTCGCCTCGTCAGTGTGACCATCAGGGGTGAGGTTAATAGCGTCCCCGTGTTTCGAAATGGATGCTCGAGATCACTCAGATCCCCAAGGAGTTTGAAACGAGCAACAAAGGAAGTCCCAAGATTGCTCAGACGACTCGACTTCTCGGGATCACTATCAGGGGTGAGGTTGACAGCATCCACCTGTGCGGAAATCACATCTTCAAGATCGCTCAGCTCCTTAGGACAGGAGAAACGAGCACTGAAGGAGAAACCGAGGTTGCTCAGATAGCGGGCTTTGCCAGGGTGACCGTCAGGGGTGAGGTCAACAGCATCCCTCAGTGTCGAAATGGCATGTTCGATATCGCTCAGCTCTCCAAGGCGGCGGAAACGAGTGCAGAAGGAAAAGCCGAGGCTATTGCGACAACGCGGTTTCTCGGGGTGGCCACCAAGGGTGGGGTCAAGTGCATCTCTGTGTATCAAAATCGCATGCTCGAGATCGCTGAGCTTTCCGAGGCGTCGGAAACGAGTAATGAAGGAGAGTCCAAGGTCAGTCTGAAAGCGCGACTTGTCAGGATGGCCATCAGGGATGAAGTCAACAGCTTTCGTCTGCATTGAAATGGCATGCTCGATGTCGCTCAGCTCCCTGAGGCGTTCGAAACGAGTTCTGAGGGTGTTCCCAAGGTTGATCATACAACGCAGCTTGCCAGGGTGCCCATCAGCGGTGAAGTCAACAGCGTTCCTGTAAATTAAGATGGCGTGCTCGAGATCACTCAGATCCCCGAGGCGCTGGAAACGACTGGTGAAGGAGATACCGAGGTTGTTCAAACGGTGCGACTTATCGGGATGGCCATCAGGGGTGAGGTCAACAGCGTCCCTGGATGGAAAGGAAGCTCCTGGCTGGATGAAACCGTCGGGCCCGAGACACCTTCCGATGCTTCCATTTCATACTCTGAAGGAAAAATGAACGGCTAGGTAAAAGCCGATCCATACCAACATACTGCTGAACTTTTTGAGTGGAATCATCGCCCGTCAAATCGCTGATCTTCATTCATGACCGCCTTCTTGCTGCCTCCATCGCCAAACATGACGCGTGCTGCCCTACGAAAAGGCATTCATACACCAAAACGAGTAGATTGGCAAGAAGAAGCTGTACGCGGGACATCTGAACCCAGCAGCGTCAGTCGCTTCAGTGAAAACAAAATAACAAGAGGGCGCACGAGGGTAGTAGACGACCAACCAAACGACGAGCATAAACTCTCGTTCGATGATAAAGATTAACGCTTGCAATATTGCAGTCAGCCTGTGGGACCACGAGTCTGGAAACCGGTGGAGTCGAGGAGAATCAATTGGGCAGTGGGAAGAAGATCACGATTTGCGGGGGTGACCTCGTGGTCGGCCGTCTCGACGACACAAGCGAAAAGGATGGCATAGAGGTCACGCATGAGTGAATCACGTTGCATTGCACTTTGTCCGACGTTGAGAAGGACGGTACAAAGTTCCTTGCAAACATGGTTTGTCTTGTTCGTCAATGCCTGGGTAAGGTCATCCGACGAGACACTGAGAAGGCGTGCGACGTGGTCGGGAACAGGAGTGTGTGCAACAGATGCCGAGACATCTTTAGCATCAGCTTCTGAGAACTGAATGTTGCCCAAGAGGAGGATGGCGATAAGAATGGTGAAGATGGAAGAGAGATAGTTTGGCTTGAAACCGAATGTACGCAGCGCGACGCGCACTTCTTCCAGCGCAATAGCATCATCGCTGAATGGTCTGTTGGGCAAGCGGTAACAACCCGACGAGGCCAACAAGGCATATTCCGAGGGGTCCTCTGTATTGCAGTAATCACATTCCTGCGGTGCCGCACCGGACAAGAACTGATAAAAGATGTGAAAGGTACGTTCCTCGTGGCCTAGACTGGTCGAGTGCGAAGGCCGGTATGCTGGCTGATTTGATGCGGCAGGGATCGTTGAAGTGAAGTTCGAGGTAACGACTATGGCGCGATGTCTTTGGTTCCGAGATTTTTGCGTTTCCAAACGAACCAAGGAGGGTATGAATCGCCTTGACCTGACTCGTTCGCCACTTTGCGCTCCTCCTTCGAGTGGGAGGAAAGACGGAGCACTTTGTCGACGAGGAGGCATGGATTGGAAGAGTGTCTAGAACCGGTGATACCACTGGACGGAAAAGTTGAGGAGGCGGAGAGATGAAGGAGACAAGACACACCGAGTGATGAAGGATTGGGACTGTCACGAGGAGGTAGATTTGAGCAGCGAATTCATAGAGTGGGGCTGGAGGGGGCTAGCGAGGAATTCCCTGGGTGGGTAGAAAAAGAGGTCGTCGATGCGGTAGTAAATGTCATAGATCTTTTTGGACCTGCTGGCACCCGACAGCGCACAGTTTAAGATGCCGTGGACGATGGTGGCACGAGAGCTAGATTGAGGAACCAAAGACGAGGGACCCAGAGTCAAAGTCCTTAGGTCCACAGCCGAGGGAGTCGAAGTCCCCGGTAGTGAAAGGGACCTCACAGCGCGGAGCTGAGTGATCTCAGGTCGAGGGAAGGATGGTGGCACTGGTGTAGTTTGAGGAACAGACTTATCGAGGGACTAATCTATTTGGGGAGGCAATGTCCCTTCCTGAGCGAGGGTCGAAGAATGTATACATCGATGGACTGAGGGGATGTGAGGTCGAAATGAGTGGATGTGGTGGAATCTACGACGGTTGGGACTCACCGTGTGGGTAGTAGAGGTCGATGGAGTGGACGCCAGCAGGAGACCCGTCGATGTAAACACCAATGAGGACACCGACAAACTACCCGAAGAAACTCCTCGGTGTAAACACCGGTAAGTTAAGTGACAAACAGTGGATGGGACAAGGAAGCCCGTCAATGTAATCACTGATGAGCTACGAGGGCAACGACGACACGCCTCGGTGTAAACACCAGTGAGCTGGGGGTGATCTCGAGACCAGAGCACGAAGTAATGCCTGGTGGTTCGTTCAATTCGGGCAATCATCCAGAGGGTGGTTCCATCTTCCCGGTTGACTACCAGAGGGACAGCCGAGACACTATCCGCGGGTAGCGAGGAGAAGCTACATGCAGTAAGTACTTCCAAACTATGGCAAGAAAAAAAAAACACTCGAGTTTGCTCATAGCGGGAGGTGATGTATTCTGGGTCCCATATAAGAGTACTATACATATATTACTAATTGAGTCTATGGAATTGTAGACTTGTAGTCCAATGGTTATGTTGAGCATGCCATGTGTGATGTGGGACCACAGTTGTGGGTTCGACCCACTGTCAGTGATCTTTTTTTGCTTCATTTTTTTGACATAATTTTCTTCCCACACACGCGGGCAACACGCGGGTGGTCTGGGACGTCTGCGCAACTTGGGCGTGTATGTAATGCACGCCCGCGTTTATGACCACTGGCAGCTAGTGCTACATCCCCCAACGTCCTTTCGTCCCTACCACCACCATCGCACGGGCAACATGGCAGTACAACCCCAACAAGTTCCTCATAAACGCTCGTCCAATGCATATTCAACGCTTGGAACGTGCGTGT
>JBBPJP010000484.1:2061-21339 GCA_038088775.1 Boletus barrowsii | reverse complement strand
AACAGCCTGTCGTCCCAGTAATCGGCTCGAGCATTTCACCCTGGACTATACAAATTCCGCTCTGTCCATGTTCTAAAATAAGATCACAAACTACAATATGATTGACCAAGAATACACTGTTGATATCAATTGAACCAAATGGTGCAGCGCTGAATGATAAAATACCAAAGTCCATGGCGCATACATTAGTATACAAGATACAGTAGTTCTGATAGGAATATGCATCATGACAATTCTACTTTAGGTTCCCGCAAAACATGGGCAGAATTCTAGTCAACAGTGAGACGAACCTAACCCAACTTCGAATCCTTGAAGTCCGGGCATTTTGAATACTCGTGTTCGAGCTCAGCATGTGTTACCAACCACTTGTCCAATATGCTGGTGAATTGAGCATGTGATACTTCTGTGCGTCTCCCCGTTGTGCGCGTGCTTTCCCCGAACGCTTTAACTGTGTCCCATAAGAGGTTGCAGATAGGGACGTGCAGATCTTTCAGCCAGTTGTTGTAATGCACAGTGTAGTGGTGATGAAGTGTGCTGCGATACGGGTCGAAGAACGTAGGACAAAAGAGTGAAGAGTGACGAGGGACTCTGAGGTCTGAGGCCTATCTTCGAGACGATGCGAAGACTCGGCAGGTCTCTTCTATCTAGGTACCTGAAGAGGCTCACTACTAGTAGACTCGAAGGTCACTAGAATAACGCTATATTGCGTAGAACTAGCTTAAGGGAAAATACAGGCGGGAAGTACAAGACTATATATACGGTAGGCCCCTGGTCCGTGCGAGATAAGTATGCGCAGCATACGAGTCATAATACTGTGGTGTGCAGCATGCGCAGTAAAGCGTAGTCTGCAGTGACTGCGGATGAATATGAAATATAAGAGATGCGCAGTAAGGCGCAGTCCGCAGTGAGAAGTCTGAATGAACGACTGCGGACGGAAGCAGAAAGAAAGACTAAATGGGTATGGGCGGGGCACCGTGTGAGACATAAAGAGAAGTAGATCGAGAGAATGTATCTGGTAGTGTGGAGGACGACTCCACTACGAATACAACCATGTATGGTGACAATAGAGCGAGACTAGGAAAGACGAGCGAAAGAGTTAAGAGAAAATAAGTGAAAAATGACTACCCCCTTCATAGACTGTAACAGTTGTTGTCGAGGCAATTCCTGAGCTCCGCGCTCTCATCCAGATATTTTGCACTGTTAGCATTTTGGATACCGAAGCCTTTTAAATGACCGATAGCCACTGCCTCTCCTTCCGCCCAATCAGCATACTCTTTGGGCCAACTCCTCATATGCGGGAGGCGTCCGGACCCAATGGGCCGAACAAATCCGTTGTCGTGGGCATTCTCCAGCTCTGTCTTGGGAAGAGGGCCCGCATAGGAGAAAAAGAATAGGAGGAGGGCATAGAAGAATGACTCCACATCATCGAAATGAGTATGTCTCTCGCCCATGAGGATGTTGAAGGAAATGTACAGGAAGGTACCCTTGCGATCATGTGAGTGAGTGGCCGATACGAAAATTATGTAGAGATATACTCACCATTCGGATCCCTTTGACATGCTTCGTCTCATCTGTCCATCAGGGGAGGGGTGTGCTCAGCCCCGCGTGCTCAGTAGGTCGGTCGACGGATTGAGTCGATGAATATAGCATGGGTTCCTCTGCATCCTGCAAAATGGCCATGTCGAAGTCGATCACATATCCTCTCTCTTGCCAAGGATACAGACCCAAGATGATATTGTTCTCGCTGATATCACAGTGTAGAATACCAATGCTTGTAAGAAACTCGTGCCCTGTCATGTCGTTGCATCAATATAAAGCTCAACAACGACGTGGGCTCGAGATACATACCTAATAGTGCCCCACATAACCCCCACACAAAGTCATGCACACCCCAGAAATATTTCACCGGTCTCTTCAGCTCAGAAACAGATACGTTGAGCACCCAATTTTCGACATTCACAAGATCCATCTGTTCATCGAGAAACCCTCTGATGCCACCAAGGGTCATGCACATCTGCCCTTTCCTATCAGCATTAAACATTCTAAAACGATGTTAGTGAACTGAATCCTAAGTTGCTTGAGGCAACATACTCGATTGGCATGATCATGTTAGGATGAGGATTGTCCTCCAATTTTTTCATCACCACAGCCTGGTCATCTGTTCGTTCCAGATCTTGCCATGACATCTTCAAAGCTAGTCTCGCATTCTCGTCACTCAGATCGACCATGCAAAACACTGTCGTTCCTCATCCACGGATAGAGCTGGACGTGAATAGTATCCCCAGACATGCGTGTCGGTACACGCACAGCGGGAAAAACACCATCCGATCCTCTTGGGTGGTGACCGATTCGTCGATCTTACATTTCTGTTTTCGGCTGTCTTGATGGCCTCCTTCAATATCGGCGTAAGCTCTCTTCGAAGATGCAGAAGACGCAGCAGGGGGAGGCTGACGGCAAGCAAGCAAAGCATTGTGAGTACGGGAGGAGCCGAGAAGTGCCTTGGCAGTGACCGAGGCACTGCAGTTGGAAGCAGCGGAGGCACTCCGAGTACGAGAGGAGATCGGAAGCGCATCTGATGCA
Source organism: Boletus barrowsii (assembly GCA_038088775.1). Lineage (NCBI taxonomy): Eukaryota > Fungi > Basidiomycota > Agaricomycetes > Boletales > Boletaceae > Boletus > Boletus barrowsii. The sequence continues at coordinate 18,759 of JBBPJP010000484.1, read as the reverse complement.
GCATCGAGGATGTCGGAAGATGAAACCCCAACTGACTCCGCAGCATTAGTTGTTTCGGCCACGCGAGAGGCGGTTGCAGTGGAAGGTACATTCGATGCCACGGAACGATGGATAATATTGTTGACTCCGCAGGTTTGTGATTCGTTTGTGAGTTCAACGTCTGGATTTTGGCCCAAATCGACATCTTCGGCCAATGCAAGACCAAGGAGGATTTGAATGAACTCGATACAACCACGACTGTCCGCGAGTATCAGCTCGAGACGTTCCGTGCCGCTTCCCTCCCCACGCATAAAGACAGCCTTGTCCCTTGTGATCGCCATTGCGAGTACATAGTATACCCATGGCTGTGCGCGCTTCAATCCCCACGCATACCACTGCACCTGTTCAACGCCTGCAGCCAGATCCTTGTTCTTCGCCTCCCCGACGAGGCACGTGGCAGTAAAGTTGAGATATCTTGGATCAACCGTCTTGAAGTCATCCAAGAATGCTTCCACAGGCAACAAAAGGAAGTCGGGTCGCATATCCTCTCCATCTGGTTCATACGATAGTGGCATAGCATGGTTCTTGTCAGTACGAGCGGCGAAGCGATGGTTCAATTTTGGGTCCGCATTGACGAGCCTGGACTGCGCAAAATTGAACGCACAATCAGTGATCTCATTGAGGAAATTGACGAGTTCATCCTCATCTATAGGTTCCATAGGGAATGTGCTCCATTTGAATGAGTACATTGCTTGCTTCTTCTTTCCCCTTCCCTTTGAATTCGTCTGTTTCTCTTTCTCCTTGGTGTCCTCGGGTGATGACTCTGACTGCTGACTGTCATTGTCTGTACCCGGTTGGATGCAGTCGTGCATATCCACGTCCTTAAAAGCCTGCTCAATTGCATGCTGAACATCCTCAGCGCTCGGATCGAGGGCTTCGAGGTTGTGGTTGTAATGTGGAGTCGACTGCTTGAAAACTTGAACGAACCTGTCATCGATGAACTGGCGTAGAATATCCTGTGCCAATTCCGTCGACACGATGTGGCTGAAGACATGGTCCGCGAGATCATCCATAAGGTAACGTGCCATTGCCAGTTCATGGTTGAGCCCCGCGTCTACGGTGGTGCGCGTGTGTGATTGACTAGGCTGCAGATTGGAAGCCGACTGTTTCATAGGAGAAGGATGAGCCTCTGTACGGACAGGCACAACGACATTTTCTTTATTGTGAAATCTGAGAAACTCCATGTTACGCTGGAGTTAGAGCACATGAGGTTAGCACAACACAGTACAAGAAGAAACCAAACATACAATTACACATACGATTCTTGCGTACTGTCCAATGTCGGCAGTGGCATTGTCAGTATTAATGTCCAACGTTTTGGTGGCCATTGCGCAAGGTGGTAATGCAAAAATGAGAATGAGTGGCGGTCGAAAGAGATGGGGCTTACCGTCAGAACAACACGCTGTATCTTATACCAACTGAAGTGGTGTGGAATTCGTCGGCACTGATTGTTCTCAATTGACAGCTATGGATGTCTGGTGTGGAACCTTCGCGTGTCCAATTGATGATCATGACCTCGATTCTCACGGCTGAGAATGCGGGTTCAGTTCAGTGCAACAGTCAAACACAATAACAGTGACACAAACTCAATCAATACGATCGAAGACAACAATCCGCCAACTCAAGTTTGTGGTAAGTAATTTCCTGGACTCAGTCGGCAGTTCGGATGGAAGGTGTGGATAAAGCCAGATGCAATCCCTTACAAAGACCCTAAATTCGCCATCTTTTTCGAGACGCAAGACATGATGGAAGAAACGCTCATTCTCCTCCGATTTAATTGTCCAGATGCTGAATGTGACTACACCGCTCCTGGATGGGGCTGCACACGCGCACTGTGCATGGAAAGTTGCTTTGGTATGCACCTTCTCCTCCTCCTTTGCTTTTCATTCTAGTGTCCTTGGTTTATTTTACGCTTGTCAAATAGTGATCTGTGTGTCCAATGTAAAAAAGTGTTTGTGCACGAGCATGCATTGTACCCTCCCAACATACTCCCATTACATCTACCCTCGATACCACATCGACCAAATAAACAACCGCTCAAGGACCCCATTGAAGGCGGCATCCATTCATTATGTGCATTTTTCGCGAATGCTTTTTCGGTGATGACGAACTCTTTGTGCACATGCACAATCGGCACACAGAATGCTTTTTATGCAAATGCAACGACAATCGAAATCAATAGTACGTCTTCGACACTCTTGTCGTCTCGTTCTGCCGTTGACGACAACAACGGTCCGGTCCTTCGTTTCGCCAACCAACACGGCACACGCCTTGGACGTCCGCGAGAGGTGCAAGTGCTTCTCTCGCTGTTCCTACCGGTACGACGACAATATCACCCAAGCAAAAGGGAAAGAGCATGGTGTGAGAGACACAGGCCCCGCCAACCTTGTCTGCGACTGTGTTTCTGGAGCTCCCGATGGCCCAGCCAAAGACGATCAGGCTGCCTATGAGCTGCAACATGTCATTGCAGCATACATTGAGGGATGGGACGGGGCCTGCAACGCCTGCTTGGAATACAAATGCGAGTGCGAATGAGAGTGTGGGTACGGGCTCGGGTACGGACTTGGTCGGCTTAGAGTTGATGCAGATGCAGACGTCAACTCTGATGGTGCAAGAGCAGTCGGGGATGGGGGCCAAAGGTAAAAAGGGCAAGGGCAAGGGAAAACAGACCTTGTTCACGTTAGGATCGTTTCCTACGTGAGCGTTACGGTGATGGATGTGTGCATCTGATACTGTGCGGAGATGTTAGATCGATGAGGATGGGCTTGTATAGACAGGGCTCATAGGATATCATCATTCTGGTATGATCCCGGTATTGGTACTGGTACCTACTATGTGAATTACGAGCATGAGGTTGAGGGAGTGTCGGACGGAATGGCTCACAGCACTGGCGGCTTCACCATCTTATACCAGGAGTTCTTCAGTTGAGAAAACTTCGGGTAAGTAACCCAGGAAACGATACTGCATGTGGAGTATGAATGATCCATTGTCAACATTGTACCATATCGTCCATAGACGTTCTATAGGCATAGGTCATGCAAAACATAGGATACATGCGCGCTCGTCTCAACTAAACAACCTTCAAACACGGATCCTCTATTGCGTTAATGCGAAGAAGACCACCAGTAAAACAACGCAATTGCTTACTAGCTACCCTTGAGACGACACACGACAGCAACTTCCCGATACAGAATCCGCCATTTGGCCACGACATACATCCCATGACCCCTTGCGCCTGGTTCCAACTGGTCCATGACCAAACCAAAACCCGAGGGGGCACGCCATGTCCGTCGTGGGCACTTGGGTGATTCACAGTACCCTCACACTTGATGGCCGAGTGCATCACAACAACAATAATCGCCCATACATCGTCAGCAGTAGTCAAAGGAAGACGCTCATCGAAAAACACTCACCGAAAGTGGTTCATGCGGTGGGGCAACTGGTCGTGCCACTCCACTGACCGTACATTGACCTTGTAAATGCCAAACAGATGTGTGACATGGCATCTACGACAACTGCTTTTAGCAATCGACCAAGGAACCAATAAACATACACAGGAAGCGGCGACAGACACACCTGGATACACATAAGAGAGCTGGTCAATTGTGCCTCGGGATCCGCTGGGCACTCGGGTTAAATTAAATGGTGGACACAAGGGACGTGTCACAAACCTTCAGGCTAAAGTCCCGATGAGAATGCTCACCCGCTATATACGGTCGACTCTCAGGCCTCGGCGAGAAATGGTGTGCTATATGGATTTCCCCTACGTCACCTCTGTTGACCGAAAAGTCATCCAGAATGTTCTGTAGTGCATGAGCAAGATCACACACCATTTGCGCAGCCATCTGGAAATAGGTCACCCGAGCGTCGGCTCGGTTTCTGGCAGCGACCTCCTGGCAGCGAAGTAGCCCAACATCCACATCGGAGCACAAGGCTCAAAGGGACCAAGAACGAAGCAAAAAGAGACAGGGCCCATGCAACAACAGACAAAGGAAGCAAACAAGGCGAGGTACGCAAGAGATTCGAGCTGAAAGTGGGAGGAATGACGAGCATCGACGCAGGCAAGCGGGGGATGGGTTTCACCTCACCGGCCTGGTTGGCCCTCTTTTATATGCCCCCGGTGCGCTGGTCGGAGTTCTGTGAGCCCATGATTGGCATTCCAAGTGTCCCGATCGTCGAGTTGGCATGCTGCACTGGAGAAATCTTTGGGGCGATCGCGGGTTTTGCGTTCTCGCAAGTTGACCTCTAGAGTTGAGGCAAACTATGCCTTCTGGTTGACAAGCATCCCCTTGGTGTTCGTGCGGTGTGACTTCGAGGCGTATTGGCGCAAATTTATTGCGTTGAAGGTGAAATTGTTTCGCCATGGCGGCACCGGGAGTCGGGACAGCTGCAGAATCAACGACCTGTTGCAATGTGGACACCTTCAATGTCACAAAGGGTTGGTGAACTTGTCAACTTTATGCCTGTTGATGATGGTTGATCCAGTTCGTTAGGAAGAGCGGTAATGTACATTTCCTTTTTCGGATTACTCGGACAATACACGTTTCCGCTTTTCCTACAGTCGAGTAAATGAGAAGTACTGGAGGTAAGCCCTATACTCTATATCATTCTATGGTCCTTACTGATTGTACCTAGTTCACTAAAGCTCACTCATTAGCTCTGGTTGTTCCGCACCTCTTGCTGCACACTTTCAGCTTATGAGCCCTGAGTAGTGCGCAGGTAAGGGACCCGACGATCTACGGAGCCACCATTTCATCGTAAAAACGTCCCATCACTCTTTTACAACACCACCCTCAACCCGTCCTTACCCGAGTTCACCTGCACTGTCCAGCATGTCGCAGCCACCCTTGCGTGGCCAATCCCCAGCTTTCAGCACTGTCAGCCACCTGGGCCCGGCGGTATTCCCTGCCAATCAATCAGCAACCGACGCCAGCACTGCTGCTACCACAGTGCAATCGACACGGACACTATGCTCCCTACAACCGCCTATCGGCGACTCAAGCTCTCGCAAACCGTCACCCGCGAGACTCTGGCACACGTCTCCGAGCATCGTGGATGAAGGGACAGACGATGAAGAGGATACCATTCATTTTACCCTACAGAAATCAATCGATCCGTTGAAATTCACGCACCTATTCCGTATTAAGCTGAAACTCCGACCAACTACGCTATATGGACCGACGCTATCCTACGCGCGCTCCAAACTGTCTCACTCCACGGTTACCTAAACCCCGACTTTACCATGCTGAGAGGCAATACGACCGACACCAATCACCATCCCGTGCGCTGGCAGAAGGTGAATTTATTCATCTGCTCGGTATTAACGGCCGCAATGACGGAGGAACGACAGCAGGAGATCAGCCACTTGCCAACAGCAGCGGAAATATGGGCGGAGGCACGTCGACTCTACATGGGCACGACAGCGACCAACTGGACGTTAACCATAACTGTGCTCATCACCACCCGCTACACAGATGGCGATGATGCAGCAGTGCATCTTACAAAGATGAAAACATGCCGTCGTGACCTGCTCATGATGCAGCGTGACATAGATGATGAGCTATTCGCTTGCTTCCTACGCATATCCATGCCATCGAGCTGGAACTATGTATTCGCAGCCTTACAGGAACACTATACATCAGCCGAAGTCGAGCGGCGCATCTGAGACGAATACGGTATGCGCACGTCACAAGGCACAAGTACTAGCCTACAAGCGGTACGCTCCAAGAAGCGCCGGCCACCCATACCAGGCCAACCCTACTGTGATAACTGCAAGATCCCAGGCCATTGGACCAGGAATTGCTACGCACCTGGTGGTGCGAGGCATGGCAAGCCGCGGGAATCCAAGTCGAAGAAAGAGGAGGGGGCGACAAGGTAATGGGAAACGGGCGAGCCAAGTTGTCGCCGGGGACACCATCAACGAATCGGAACAAAAACAATCCTCCAGCGACTTATTTAGCTTTCCTGTTTGAACATCGCGTGCAGCGTAGTCCTGCAAGTGGGTACGCGACGAGGGAGGGGTGGTGAATCTTGCCCCATCAGGCTTGTGTCGCCCCCTGTGTATCTCCATGTGCCACTTCAAGGTCTGTTGGCGCACGATTGGCTGCATTCCGACCTTCAAGTGCCTTCATGTCTAAGACAGAATCTTGTAGATGGTATCTATTCACGAGGCTCAATTTTTGCGTTCTTGTTGGTTGAGCCGATGATCGTCATCGGCTCGAGCATTTTACGTCGGACTGTACAAATTCCACTCTGTCCATGTTCTACATAAAATAAGATCACAGGTTACAACATGATTGACTGAGAATACAGTGTTGATATTGATTGAACATGATAGGATGGTTAAATACCAAAGTCCATGGCACATACAATAGTATACAAGATACAGTAGTTCTGATAGGAATATACATCGTGACAATTCTACTTTAGGTTCCTGAAAAACATGGACGGAAATCTAGTCAACAGTGAGACGAACCTAACCCAACTTCGAATCCTTGAAGTTCGGGCAGTTTGAATGCTTGTGTTCAAGCTCGGCGTGTGTTACCAACCACTTGTCCAATATGCTGATGAATCGAGCATGTGATACTTCTGTGCGCCTCCCCGTTGTGCGTGCGCTTTCCCCGAACGCTTTTACTGTGTTCCATAAGAGGTTGCGGATAGGGAAGTGCAGATCTTTCGGCCAGTTATTGTTGAGGCAATCCCTGAGCTCCATGCTCTCATCCAGATACTTTGCACCATCAGAATTAAAAAAATCGAAGCTCTTCAATCTCCCTATAGTCACCGCCTCTCCTTCCGCCCAATCAACATACTTTTGGGGCCAACTCCTCGTATGTGGGAGGCGTCCGGACCCAATGGGCTGAACAAATCCATTGTTGTGGGCATTCTGCAGCTCTGTCTTGGGAAGAGGGCCCGCATAGGAGAAAAAGAATAGGAGGAGGACATAGAAGAATGACTCCACATCATCAAAATTGGTATGTCTCTTGCCCATCAGGACGTTGAAAGAAATGTACAGGAAGGTACCCTTGCGATCATGTGAGTGAGTGGCCTATACGAGAATTAAAGATATAGATGTGCTCACTGTTCGGATCCCTTTGACATGCTTCATCTCGTCTGTCCATCGGGGGTAGTTCTCGGCTCTGCGTGCTCAGTAGGTCGGTCGACAGATTGAGTCGATGAATATTGCGTGGGTTCCTCTGCATCCTGCAAAATGGCCATGTTGAAGTCGATCACATATCCTCTCTCTTGCCAAGGATACAGACCCAGGACGATATTGTTCTCGCTGATATCACGGTGTAGAATACCAATGCTTGTAAGAAATGCGTGCCCTTTCATGTCATTGCATCAATATAAAGCTCAATGATGACCACGTGTGCTCGAGATACATACCCAATAGTGCCCTGCGTAACCCCCACACAAAGTCATGCACACCCCAGAAATATTTCACCGGTCTCTTCAGCTCAGAAACAGATTGAGCACCCGATTTTCGACATTCACAAGATCCATCTGTTTGTCGAGAAATCCTCTGATGCCACCAAGGGTCGTGCACATCTGCCCTTTCCTATCAGCATTAAACATTCTAAAACGATGTTAGTGAACTGAATCCTAAGTTGCTTGAGACAACATACTCAATTGGCACGATCACGTTAGGATGAGGATTGTCCTCCAATTTTTTCATCACCGCAGCCTGGTCATCTGTTCGTTCCAGATCTTGCCATGACATCTTCAAAGCTAGTCTCGCATTCTCGTCACTCAGATCGACCACGCAAAACACTGTCGTTCCTCGTCCACGGATAGAGCTGGACGTGAATAGTATCCCCAGACATGTGTGTCGAAGCCCCAACTGACTCTGCAGCATTAGTTGTTTCGGCCATGCGAGAGGCTGTTGCAGTGGAAGGTACATTCGATGCCATGGAGCAATGGTTAATATTGTTGACCCCGCAGGTTCGCGTTTCGTTTGTGAGTTCAACATCTGGATTTTGGCCCAAATCAACATCTTCGGCCAATGCAAGACCAAGGAGGATTTGAATGAACTTGATACAACCACGACTGTCCGAGAGTATCAGTTCGAGACGTTCTGTGCCACTTCCCTCCCCACACATAAAGACAGCCTTGTCCCTTGTGATCGCCATTGTGAGTACATAGTGTACCCATGGCTGTGCGCGCTTCAATCCCCGTGCGTACCGCTGCACCTGTTCAACGCCCGCAGCAAGATCCTTGTTCTTCGCCTCCCCGACGAGGCACGTGGCAGTAAAGTTGAGATATCTCGGATCAACCGTCTTGAAGTCATCCAAGAATGCTTCCACAGGCAACACAAGGAAGTCGGGTCGCATGTCTTCTCTGTCCAGTTCATACGATAGTGGCATAGCACGGTTCTTGTCAGTACAAGCAGTGAAGCGATGGTTCAATTTTGGGTCTGTGTTGACGAGCTTGGACTTCGCGAAATCAAACGCACGATCAGTGATCTCGTTGAGAAAATCGACGAGTTCATCCTCATCTATAGGTTCCGTAGGGAATGTGCTCCACTTGAACGAGTATGTTGCTTGCTTCTTCTTTCCCCTTCCCTTTGAATTCGTCTGTTTCTCTTTCTCCTTGGTATCCTCGGGTGATGACTCTGACTGCCCACTGTCGTTGTCTGCACCCGGTCGGATGCAGTTGTGCATATCCGCATCCTTAAAAGCCTGCCCAATTGCATGCTGAACATCCTCAGCGCTTGGATCGAGGGCTTCGAGGTTGTGGTTGTGACGTGGAGTCGACTGCTTGAAAACTTGAACAAACCCGTCATTGATGAACTGGCATAGAATATCCCGTGCCAATTCCGTCAACACGATGTGGCCGAATATGTGGTCCGCGAGATCATCCATAAGGTAACGTGCCATCGCCAACTCATGGTTGAGCCCTGTGTCTATGGTGGTGTGCGTGTGTGATTGGCTGGGCTGCAGATTGGAAGCTGACCGTTTCATGGGGGAAGGGTGAGCCTCTGTACGGACAGGCACGACATCGTTTTCTTTATTGCGAAATCTGAGAAATTCCATGTTACGCTGGAGTTAGAGCACATGAGGTTAGCACAACACAGTACAAGAAGAAACCAAACATACAATTACGCGTACGATTTTTGCATACTGTCCAATGGCGGCAGTGGCATTGTCAGCATTAACGTCCAACGTTTTGGTGGCCATCGCGCAAGGTGGTAATGCAAAATGAGAATGAGTGGCGGTCGAAAGAGATGTGGCCTACCGTCAGAACAACACGCTGTATTTTATACCAAACTGAAGTGGTGTGGAGTTCATCGGCACTGATTGTTCTCAATTGACAGCTATGGATGTCTGGTTGTGGTGTCCATACAAGTCAGATTAGGCCATTGATCCTCGATTCTCACGATCAGTGCAATGTCGAACACAATAACAGTGACAGCTACTTTGACATGATTTTATCCTGCCGACGAAACGTGCTCCGGGCTCATTCCATAATGTACAATCAATATGATCGAAGATAACAATCCGCCAACTCAAGTTTGTGGTAAGTAATTTCCTGGACTCAGTCGACGGTTCGGATGGAAGGTGTGGATAAAGCCAGATGCAATCCCTTACAAAGACCCTAAACTCGCTATCTTTTTCGAGACGCAAGACATGATGGAAGAAACGCTCATTCTCCTCTGATTCAACTGTCCGGATGCTGAATGTGACTACACCGCACCTGGATGGGGTGATCTCAAACTGCACGTGCGCGCCGTGCATGGAAAGCTGCTTGGGTACGCACCTTCTCCTTGTCCTTGATTTATTTTACGCTCGTCAAATAGTGATCTGTGTGTCCGATGTAAAAAAGTGTTTGTGCACGAGCATGCAATGTACCCTCCCAACATACTCTTGTTGCATCTACCCTCGATACCACATTGACCGAATACACTGCTCAAGGACCCCATCGAAGGCAGCGTCCACCCATTATGTGAATTCTGTCGCAAATGCTTTTTCAGTGACGACTATGTGATCGGCACGATGAATGCTTTCTATGCATATGCAACGACATTCGAAATCAATAGTACGTCTTCGACTCTCCATCGCCTCGTTCTGCCATTGACAACGAGGACGGTGTACAGTTTTCACAATTACGGAAGCCTTGTAGGTCGATTTCACTTTGCCTTTGCCTTGTGCGTGGCGTCGGTCGCTTGACGCTCGTCCTAGGAGCTCCATTTCTCGCAGGCGCATTTCGCATGTAGCAATGCCGACTGTCAAGCTCAAAATTGTATCGTGTTCAACTCGGAACTCAATCTCAAGGTGCATCAGGTAGAGGTGCATGGGGGGGATATGAGCTCAAAAGATCACAGAAGAGACGCGCGATGGGCCCAAGCCGAGTTTGAGTTTGATGATGCGGGTGGGACAAGTCAGCAAGGACAGCGCGATCAAGGGGATCGAGAGCCACCACCTCAGATCGTGCAGACACCAGGCAGAATGAGTGGGAGGCGACGCGAGGCATTTGGGGACACTCGACGATGACGACGATGGAAGGGACGCAGATGCCACAGCCTTTGGTGCCCAGTGGGCATGCAAGTCCGATTAGAGATGATGTCGATCCCCTCGTCTTCGAGTACATGTTTTTCCTTGTAGTTTCGGCTCACTTCGCATTTATACTGGGACACTCAGACGAGATGCTGCTTTTATTGCGTGGCCAACACGTTGTCGTCGACCTCACGCAGTGTCCTGGGTGCGAGTACCCCCACAGCATCATTGAGCACTGTGCTCGACCGGTTCCTGCTGCTCACCTGTCCTTCGTTTTGCCAACCAACACGACAACGCCCTGGGCATTTCCGGAGCTCCCGACGGCCCAGCCGAGGACGATCAGGCTGCCTATGAGTGGCAAGTTGCGGCATACATTGAGGGATGGGACGGGGCCTGCGACGTCTGCTTGGAAGACGAATGCGAGTGCGAACACGAACGAGAGTGTGGGTACGGGCTCGGGTGCGGACTCGGTCGGCGTGGAGTTGATGCAGACGCAGACGTCATCTCTGACGGTGCAAGAGCAGTCAGAGATGGGGGTCAAAGGTAAAAGGGGCAAAGGCAAGGGAAAACAGACCTTGTACACGTTGGGATCGTTTCCTACGTGAGCGCCACGGTGATGGATGTGTGCATCCACTGTGCGGAGATGTCGACCGATGAGGATGGGCGTGGATAGACAGGGCTCATAGGATGTCATCATTCTGGTATGATCCCGGTATTGGTACTATGCGAGTTATGAGCATGAGGTTGAGGAAGTGTCATACCAGATCAGCAGTCCTTCATGGGTAAGACATTCACTCAGGAAACGATACTTGCGTGTGGAGTATGAATGATGCATTGTCAACTTATATCGTATCATCCATGGACGTTCCATAGGTATAGGTCATGCAAAACATGGGATACACACGCACTCATCTCAACTAAACATCCTTCAAACATGGATCCTCCACCGTGTTAATGCATGTGAAGAAGACCACCAGTAACACAATCACTTACTCTTACTAGCTACCCTCTACCGTGTTAATGCGAACCCTTGAGACAACACACGACAACAAGTTCCCAATACAAATCCGCCATTTGGCCACGACATACATCCCATGACCCCTCGTGCCTCGTTCCAACTGGTCCATGACCAAACCGAAACCCGAGGGGGCACGCCATGTCCATCGTGGGCACTTGGACAATCACAGTACCTTCACACTTGATGGCTGAGTGCATCACAACAACAACAATCGCCCGTATATCATTAGCAATAGTCAAAGCAAGATGCTCATCATAAAAACACTCACTGTAAGTGATTCAAGAGGTGGGAAATTTGGTCGCACCGCTCCACTGACTGTACATTGGCCCTGTAAACGCCAAACAGTCGTGTGACATGGCATCTATGACAACTTCTCTTAGCAATCAACCAAGGAACCAATAGAAGCACACAGGAAGCGGTGACAGACACACCTGGATACACATAAGAGAGCCAGTCAATTGTGCCTCAGGATCCACTAGGCACTTGAGTTAAATTAAATGGTGGACACAAGGGACGCATCACAAACCCTCAGGCTAAAGTCCCAGTGAGGATCTTTACCCGCTATATACCATGACGCCTCAGGCCATGGGGAGAAAAGATGGTGTGCCACGCGGATTTTCCCCTACTTTGCCTCTGTTGACCAAAAAGTCATCCAGAATATTCTGCAATGCATGAAGAAGATCACATACCATTCGCGTAGCCATCTGGAAATGAGTTCCCCAAGGGTAAGTGGTAGCAAACGCATGGCAGCGAGCTCGTGGCAGTGAAGTAGCCCAACATCCACATTGAAGCGCAAAGCCCAGAGGGACCAAGAACGAAGCAAAAGGAGACATGGCCCATGGACAAAGGAAGCAAACAAGACGAGGTTACGCAAGAGATTCGAGGTGAAAGTGGGAGGAACGATGAGTGTCGATGTAGGCAGGCGGGGGATGGGTTTCACCTCACCAGCCTGGATGGTCCTCTTTTATATGCCCCCGATGCGCTGGTCGGAGTTCTGTGAACACATGATTGGCATTCCAAGTGTCCCGATCATCGAGTTGGTATGCAGTGCTGGATAAATTTTTGGGGTGATCGCAGGTTTTGCGTTCTCGCAAGTTGACCTCTAGAGTTGAGGCAAACTATGCCTTGGTTGACAAGCATTCCCTTGGTGTTCGTGCGTGCCAATTCCTAATTATCACTGGAATACTCCTATGACTTGCGCCGGTTTTTCATGCCAAAGGCCCAAAGCAAGATTACCATGATGGTGCCAGGACAGCTGCAGAATTGATGACCTGTTGCAATGTGGACACCTTCAATGTCACCAAGGGTTGGTCAATGTCAACTTTATGCCCGTTGATGATGGTTGGTTGATCCAGTTCGTTGGACAACTACGTTTGTTGGAGATTACTCAGGCTATATGATATGCTACGCGCATCGTTTCCGCTTTTCCTCCAGTCGAGTGAATGAGAAGTACTGGAGGTAAGCCTTATACTCATCATTATAATCCTTACTGATTGTACCTAGTTCACTCAAGCATTAGCTCTGGTTGCCCTGCACCTCTTGCCGCACCAGGTTATGAGCCCTGAGTAGTGCACAGGAGAAGGGACCCGATGATCTACGGAACCAATTTTGTCATAAAAAAGTCCCATCACTCTTTTACAACACCAACCCTCAATCCATCCTTACCCGAGTTCACCTGAACTGTCCAGCATGTCGCAACCACCCTTGCATGGCCGATCCCCAGCTTCCAGCACTGTCGGCCACCTGGGCCCGGGGGTATTCCCTGCCAATCAATCTGCAACCAACACCAACACCGCTACTACCACAGCGCAATCGACACGGACACTATGCTCCCTACAACCGCCTATTGGCGACTCAAAATCTCGCGAACCATCACCCGCAAGACTCTGGCGCATGTCTCCGAGCATCATGGATGAAGGGACAGGATGAAGAGGATACCATTCATTTTACCCTACAGAAATCAATTGATCCATTGAAATTCACCCACCTATTTCGTATCAAGCTGAAACTCAATGTGACCAACTACACTATATGGACTGACGCTATCCTACGCGTGCTCCAAACTGTCTCACTCCACGTCTACCTAAACCCCGACTTTACCATGCCGAGAGGCAATACGACCGACACCAAGCACCATCCCGTGCGCTGGCAGAAGGCGAATTTATTCATCAGTTCGGTATTAACGGCCGCAATGACGGAGGAACGACAGCAGGAGATTGGACACTTGCCAATGGCAGCGGAGATATGGGCAGAGGCGCATCACCTCTACACGGTCACGACGGCGACCGATTGGACGTTAACCATAACTGCCCTCATCACCACCCGCTACACAGATGGCGAGGATGCAGCAGTGCATCTTACAAAGATGAAAACATACTGTCGTGACCTCCTCATGATGCAGCGCGACATTGACGACGAGCTATTCACTTGCTTCCTACACATATCCATGCCATCGAGCTGGAACTATGTATTCGCAGCCTTACTGGAACACTACACATCAGCCGAAGTCGAGCGGCGCATCCGAGACGAATACAGAGTGCACAAGTCACAAGGCACGAGTACTAGCCTACGAGCAGTACGCTCCAAGAAGAGCCGACTGCCCATACCAGGCCAACCCTACTGTGATAACTGCAAGATCCCAGGCCATTGGACCAGGAATTGCTACACACTCGGTGGCGCAATGCATGGCAAACCGCGGGAATCCAAGTCGAACCAAGAGGAAGGGGCGACAAGATAATGAGACGAGCCTAAGGCTAAAGGCAGAGCTAAACCCAAACCCACATCAGGGAAATGGGCGAACCAAGCTGTCGCCGAGGACACCAACAACAAATCGGAACAAAAACAATCCAACAGTGATTTATTTAGCTTTCCTTTTTTTTGGACATGGTGCACGGGTAGTCCTGCCAGTGGGTACACGACGACGGAGGGGTGGTGAGTCTTGCCCCATCAGACTTGTGTCGCCTCTTGTGTACCTCCACAAGCCGCTTCAAAGTCTGTGGGCGCACAATCGGCTGCATTCCAACCTTCAAGCGTCTTCGTGTCCAAGACGGAATCTTGTGGATGGTATCTATTCATGAGGAGCTTCGATTTTTGCAGTCTTGCCGGTTGGGCCAATGACGGTCATCGGGTCGAGCATTTTACTTCGGACTGGACAAATTCCGTTCCGTCCATGTTCTAAGATAAGATCACAAAATTACAACATGATTGACTGAAAATACAGTGTTAAGTAATATCGATTGAACCAAACGGTGCAGCACTGAATGATAGGATGGTAAATACCAAAGTCCATGCCACATACAATAGTATACAGGATACAGTAGTTCTGATAGGAATATACATCATGACAATTCTACTTTAAGTTCCCGCAACATGCTGATCAATGAGAGATGTAAAGCACAAGAGACAAACCTAACCCAACTGCTTAAAGTCTGGGCAGTTTGAATACTCGTGTTCGAGCTCGGCGTGTGTTACCAACCACTTGTCTAATATGCTGATGAATCGAGCATGTGATACTTCTGTGCGCCTCCCCGTTGCGTGCGTGCTTCCCCCGAACGCTTTTACTGTGTCCCACAAGAGGTTGCAGATAGGGACGTGCAGATCTTCCGGCCAGTTGTCATTGAGGCAATCCTTGAGCTCTGCGCTCTCATCCAGATACTGTGCACCATCAGAATTCCTAAAACCGAACACCTTTGAATGACCAATAATCTCTGCCTCTCCTTGCGCCCAATCAGCATACTTCTTGGGCCAACTCCTCGTATGGGGTAGGCGTCCGGACCCAATGGGCCGAACAAATCCGTTGTCGTGGGCATTCTCAAGCTCTGTCTTGGGAAGAGGGCCCGCATAGGAGAAAAAGAACAGAAGGAGGACATAGAAGAATAACTCCACATCATCAAAATGTGTATGTCTCTCGCCCATCAGGACGTTGAAAGAAATGTAGGGGAAGGTACCCTTGCGATCATGTGAGTGAGTGGCCTATACGAGAATTAAAGATACTATACTCACTGTTCGGATCCCTTTGACATGCTTCGTCTCGTCTGTCCATCGGGGGAGGGGTGTGCTTGGCTCCGCGTGCTCAGTAGGTCAGTCGATGGATTGAGTCGATGAATATTGCGTGGGTTCCTCTGCGTCCTGCAAAATGGCCATGTCGAAGTCGATCACATATCCTCTCTCTTGCCAAGGATAAAGACCCAGCACGATATTGTTCTCGCTGATATCATGGTGTAAAACACCAATGCTTGTAAGAAACTCGTGCCCTGTCATGTCGTTGCATCAATATAAAGCTCAATGACCACGTGGGCTCGAGATACATACCCAATAGTGCCCTGCGTAAGCCCTGCACAAAGTCATGCACACCCCAGAAATATTTCACCGGTCTCTTCAGCTCAGAAACAGATACATTGAGCACCCGATTTTCGACATTCACAAGATCCATCTGTTTGTCGAGAAATCCTCTGATGCCACCAAGGGTCGTGCACTTCTGTCCTTTCCTATCAGCATTAAACATTCTAAAACAATGTGAGTGAACTGAATCCTAAGTTGCTTGAGACAACATACTCGATTGGCACGATCACGTTAGGATGAGGATTATTCACCAATTTGTCCATCACCGCAACCTGGTCATTTGTTCGTTCCAGATCTTGCCATGACATCTTCAAAGCTAGTCTCGCATTCTCGTCACTAAGATCAACCACGCAAAACACTGTTGTTCCCCGTCCACAGATAGAGCTGGACGTGAATAGTATCCCCAGACATGTGTGTCGGTAAACGCGCAGCGGGAAAAACACCATCCGGTCCTCTTGTGCAGTGACCGATTCGTCGATCTTACGTTTCTTTTTTTGGCTGTCTTGATGGCCTCCTCCTTCAATATGGGTGTAAGCTCTCTTCGAAGACACAGAAGACATAGCAGGGGGAGGCTGGTGGCAAGCAAGTAAAGCGTTGTGAGTACGGGAGGAGCCGAGAAGCACCTTGGCAGTGACCGAGGCACTGCAGTTGGAAGCAGTGGAAGCACTCTGAGTACGAGAGGAGATCGGAAGCACGTCTGATGCAGCATCAAGGACGTTGGAAGACGAAACCCCAACTGACTCTACAGCATTAGTTGTTTTGGCCATGCGAGAGGCGGTTGCAGTGGAAGGTACATTCGATGCCATG
>JBBPJP010000483.1:0-21349 GCA_038088775.1 Boletus barrowsii | reverse complement strand
TGAAGCTTGCTTTGACAAGCACTTGTCCCTCCTCTGGCACCGGCTGTTCGGTATGCCCGACATACAAATTTTCAATAGGGCCTTTTCCGTCCTTGATTAAAACAGCACGCATGGTAGACAT
Organism: Boletus barrowsii; assembly: GCA_038088775.1. NCBI lineage: Eukaryota > Fungi > Basidiomycota > Agaricomycetes > Boletales > Boletaceae > Boletus > Boletus barrowsii. The sequence goes on along the minus strand of JBBPJP010000483.1, from coordinate 21,228 downwards.
TCTGCTGGTGAGTGGGAGGTTGATCGTATGAATGAACTCAGGATTACCCACGCGTGACACAGTAACAAGGTACAGCATCATAGCTCCTAAACACTAAATGGGAAACACAGCTACAGCCTACAGGCCTAGGCTGGCGGTCATCTCCGGCCAAAACGTAGGTTAGAAGTTAGAAAAGTTGAACAGGTCGTTTGTTGCTTCAGGCTCCCGCGATGGTGAGAGAGGATGAAGAGTCTGGACGTGTCTGACTAAGCAGCGAGGTGATGACCAATGCTGTGCTGGCATTTGGCGCGCTCCTTCTCAACTCGTCGCTCGCTCGGTAGACCACGGAACGACGAGCAACCAGTTCTCCTTGCTCACAGTCACCTCGCTGCAATCGCAGGCCATCTTCCCTCATGCATCTCGCAGAGGATGCCTCTGGCATGCACCTCAACAAAGTCGAAGATGTTCAGGAGCTTTATGTCGAGCAAAAAGACAGGTAAACTATTTCACTTTTTTTTTACTACTCAGCTTCATCTCTTACCCCCTTAGCTTGCTTGGCGCAATAGATGCAACCAAGGTCATTTTGGCGGGCCTGCGCGAGTTCAATAAGAGCGACTGGCTCGTCCGGTATCCCATCCTCCAGGAGGACGGATCCGTCACACCAAGGCCCCGTCAATCTAGCCGCCGTATTCTGCGCTTTGCCGACGACCCGTCCACTCAGACCGAAGTCGTCTACACTCCCTCCCGCCAGCGCTCTGCTCATGCTGTAACATTGGCATCCATCGCTGATGCCCAGCAAGACTCCAGCGCGCTCGCCGATGATTGTGCGGAGGACGACAAAGATCCTTTTTTTGACAAGACCGGCGACTTTAATATCCTCCGTCTTGACCTCAAACTCGGCCCTCACGGCTCGTCGGCCTCCCCCGCAGCCCTTGTCACTCAATTAGAGAAGGGGTCAATTGCCAAACTCCTGGATGAGCGCATGTCCGCTACTCTCCAACACATGGACAAACTTCGACTTCGGGTCGAGGATACCTCATCAAAGGTGTTGGTGACAGGTGACCTCAACTCTGGCAAATCTACTTTCGTCAACGCCCTTCTTCGTCGGGAGGTGATGCCCATTGACCAGCAGCCTTGCACAACCGCTTTCTGTGAAGTCCACGATGCAGCCGAAAACAATGGCACCGAGCAAGTTCACGTCCTCAAGGACGGCGTTCAATACTCCATCACTGACGAATCAACCTTTTCACGTGTCTCTCTGGCTGATCTGGAGAACATCGTGACAGACAATGAAGGTGATCTCCCAAGACTCAAGGTCTATCTGGCGGACAGCAGAGCTGCATCCGAGTCCCTCCTCAATAACGGCGTTGTCGACATCTCCCTTATAGACGCACCTGGTCTTAACCGGGACAGCCTCAAGACGACTGCGATCTTCACCCGACAGGAGGAGATTGATGTCATCGTCTTCGTTGTCTCAGCTGAAAACCATTTCACCCTGTCGGCCAAAGAATTCCTCTCTAATGCCAGCAATGAGAAGGCATACCTTTTCATCGTAGTCAACAAATTCGAGCAGATCAAGAACAGGGAAAAGTGTAAACGGCTCGTTCTCGAGCAAATCAAGGAGTTTAGTCCCCGCACACACGAAGATGCGCAGGACCTTGTTCACTTTGTCGACTCCGCTGCCGCGCTCCGTCCCTACACTGCTAACCCCGCGTTTGACGACCTCGAATCATCATTGCGTTCATTTGTTCTCATCAAGCGGGCCAAGTCGAAACTTCAGCCTGCTTCCACGTACCTGTCCAAACTCTTGTCCGACGTTGACATCCTTACCGGTACAAATGCCATTCTTGCCCAGATGGACTTTGAACGTGCCAAGGACGATTTGGAGAGAGCCAAGCCAGTGTTTGAGAAGATGAAGAATGAAAGGGAGAGTTTGGAAGATGCACTAGAAACCGTCGAAGAAACCGGAGCGTCCGTTACATCAAACAAGACCAAGGCTATCTTGTCGGATGCCCTTGAACGTGTTGGTCGTGGCCAACCTGGTGTTGAGGCTGCTGTCAGCCTTCCTCGCTTCCCCGGTTTCCTTGCCATCTGGGACTACGCTCGTGACGTACGCAAAGCTCTACTTGCGAGCCTGGATGCTGCAGTCAAGCTCGCAGAGGATGAGGCTCGCCTTACCACCACTGCTGGTGTCAAAAAGATCGGGTCTCTGGGGGATCAATTCCTCCCGGAAGGTGTGGAAAGATCACGTCGCGTCTTCATGCCGGAGGCGATGTTCAGTGTTCGCCCGAGTAAACAAGGCTCCGCACGTCGTCGTTCCTCCCGAACTGCGAGCGCTGTTGTTGCAGGCGGTGTATACAATCTTGGAATAGGTCTCTCAGGACGCTCCGATCTTCTGGACACGTCAGTCCTTGATTTGTTCGACTTCAACCATCGTCTGTGGACGCACTTTGGAGACGGAAAGGTGGACGGAGAAGATGTCGAGGAGAAGAATGCAACAGCCCTCAGCATTCTCTCGGTGGGGGTGGGAGCTTTGACCATGGTTGGAGGCAAGGCGATCGGTATGCGTACCTTCATCGATGGTGCTGTCCGCATCTCTGAGCTGTTTGCGGACGAGTCAACAAGGAGATGGGCCGCACCTGTCATTGGCGCAGTGGTGGTCGGTGCTACGGCATACTTGATACTAGAACTGCCGAGCACGATACCCAAGACGATCGGACGCCGGATTCGAGCCTCGCTTGTCAAAGTTGAGGATGGTGCTACCGAACAAGAACTCTTTGTCAACGCGCATGCTGGGCGCGCAAGTCGCGAAACGCGCAAGGTGCTGCGCTACGCGTCTTGGGATCTCCGGGAAAGCTTTAGGACAGCGATGGAGGCAAGAGCCACAGAAGTTCAGAACGCGGAGGAACTCCAGAAGAAGGCAAGCAAGGCAGTCGATTACTTCCACGGCGTCGAACGGAAGACGGAGGTCGTTCGCGCCGACGCTGGTTTGGCCGCGGCATTGTGAGCTAAATGTGATTAGATTTGTACTTGGAATCCTATGCAGGCACCGTGTCTCTGGGAACATATTCCCCTATGTGATTTCTTTTTCTTGACTACGATGTTACATGAACCGGGTGTTCCGTGTGCCCCCAAATTTCATTCGTACTTTACTTATGCCTCTTCAGTATTTTACGATCCAGCCTCGTAATGACCAACTTGTGTATTGAGCGTTTTGGTGTGCCGACAGGCTTGCCACATGCCACCGCGTGCCAACATCCTTTCTCCTGGATTATTATCAAGGCAAGTGGGTCGTATCCCACAATATACATCATCTAATTGGCCCCCAGCATTCTTGTCGTTCGGCTAAGTTTATCGGGTTCCTTACTGGCCACCGTACGCAGTTTATACTGCAACCTCTCTCAGGCTCTCTTATTTTATCCATTTTCCATTATGCCATCTCCTTTGAGAACGCACTTATGACCACCGCACGACGCAGTATTTATCGGCCACTACTAAAGACTGCGACGGTGTCCAAACCAACCATCTTGTTCTCCCGTCCAGCCCTAGTGTAGCCCGAGAATGCCCATCTCATTGACTAGTTTACTCTATCCGCTCACGGTCGCTCTCGCTACCCTACCTTGTGCACAGGCGACTCAGTACTCTATGGTAAAAGAATACTACGGGTCAAGTTTCTTCGACGCTTGGACGTTCTACAACTATTGTGCGTCTGCCCCTGTTTTGTTTAAATCTGACGTCCAACGGTTTGTACAGACGACAACCTAACAAACGGAGATACAATGTAACTATCTGAATGTACTTTTATGCTACCGGCATATTGACCCGCGCAGCTACGTTTCGGCTCAGAATGCGTCCGCTGACAAGCTGGCCTATGTCGATCCGACCACGTCTCATGCATTCATAAGAGTAGACAATTTCACGACTGTAAGCACATTGGCGCACAACTTTTATGCATGTGCTCACCCACACTCCTCGGCGGCTAGGTTCCGTACAATATCAAACGAAACTCGGTGCGAATCACGAGCAATGACAGCTACGCTATAGGTAGCTTATGGGTGACCGACATGTATCATGTTCCCTATGGCGTAAGTTTGACTCCTCAAGGAGGCTACGACAATGATCTCATGCTTCAGCCAGTGTTCAGTCTGGCCCGCTTGGTGGAGGTGTGTGTGATTTGCGTTTTCCCAGATGCCGAGCACGCATTTCTTTCCTCGCAGCCAAGCAGTCCATTGGCCTCAAGGAGGGGAAATAGACACGTTCGAAGGTGTCAACTTGCAAACGAACAATCAAATGTCACTACATACCGAAACTGTTCGTACCGTTCATCGGTGTTTAGATTTTTTTTCACATTTCCTCAGGGATGCACGCAAGTTTCGCCTAACGAAACATCGACCATGGTCACCAGCACCAACTGTTCCTACGCTCCCTACGATCAGGGATGCATTGTTGTTGACCCATCCTCGGCATCGTTCGGAGCTGGGTTTGCTAGCGCGAATGGGGGTGCATTTGTGACAGAGCTTGCGACAACTGGCGTCAGGTACGCCAGCTGCAAATGAATCGGACGGTATGCTAATTTTTCATCGACCGTTCAGTATATGGTACTTCCCGGTTAGCGATACACCTGGTTCGGACCGCAACCCATGCTGACTGACCCTGATGATGTACATATTCAGCGTTCCCAAATACCAAGCTCATTATCAAATAACGAAAGCACAATCGACACGACTACTTTTGGGATACCGGTCGGCAACTGGCCTACCACAGGTTGTAATATTCAAGAATTCTTCCAACCTCAGCAACTCATCTTTGACATAACATTATGCGGAGGTATGTTTTTTCCCTCATCGAGAATGGCTTTTACTGACACCTCAATAGATTTTGGTAAGTGATGGGAACGTGCCTGATTTGGAGTTGCTCATGCGATGCCCATCATGAAAGCTGGGAACCCTGCCATCTTCAATATGACATGCACAGGCAACTGTTACACTGACTATGTCATTGGCCCACCATCTGGATATGACAATGCCTACTTTGAAATTGGTTATGTCAGAGTCTTTGGTGCACCAGGCGTTAGTACCGTTGTATCGCCTTCCACTTCAGCAAGTGGTAGTGCGGCGGGAACGACTTCGAACCCATCCGCGCAAGGGAGCTCGAGCTCAGCGTCGGGCCTCGGGGAGAAGTATGCCTCGGTTGTGGCGTCCCTCCTCGCCGCCACCGGAGGGCTTGGCGTGATGCTTCTATAGAATAACTTCTACTCCACTTCCCACATACCAATCAGTATGTATGCGATAAGATGACTGTTGCCTGTAGATAGGACCAGAGACACTGGACGAACAGTCATATGACATATATTAGAAAGGAAGGTCTTATTTTGCGCAATCAGTGACTTGGGCTGAAACATCCGTCGAGCTCGGTCACTCGGACAGGCGTCTATTCTTTCGACTCGTCTTCCGAGTTTCACATCCACATTGACCGCCAACTTGGAATCTGACCCTGCGCCTTAATGCCCGTTTCTCACCGGCACCACCAAGGAAGAGGACATTGTGCACTGTGACATAAAGTGGTGATTAAGTGAACACCACATGCACTGCCTGCCACACCAGTGGGAATTTGGAAGACATTTCATTTGATGTGGTTAAATAATTCGCGAGATGTGAGTTTTACTCAAAGTTGATGAACGACAGAATTGAAAGCTCAAAATGCCATAAGATATCAGCAAGCGACGGTCGGGCCCGGGGCCAAAGTACCCTTCGAAAACGTGGCTCGTACAATGTAGCGTGACTCGACTCGGACTCAGTGCCACGGCGAAGAAGCTCAGAAGGACCGACATCTGGCTGTGGTGCAAGTCATGGTACTAGTTGCTGGATATTGGGCCTGCATTTGCCACCCAATATGATTGACAAGATGAACCTCGCCCTAATTTTAAACCCTTTGCCAGCGACAACCCTGACTTGAATGTTACAAGGAACGTCAACTGCCATGGCGAATGTCATAACGGCGTTGTCAATTTGGGGCGGAAGGCGGAAGGATTCTATATCTAAGCCCGAGTCCAATTCTTTCGGCGACTGGTTTTTTACCCACCCACTCGTGGTTCCAGCTCCCTTGCTCGTCGCTTATTCCCGCAACTCCACGCATGAATCCATCAACTGATCCTGCCTGTTTATTTAACGTGGAGGGCCAAGTTGCCGTGGTCACGGGAGGGGGGACAGGTATACCTTATCAATTATCATATGCGTATCACATTGATGCATTAATTCCGATTATTCGGTTCAAGGGATAGGACTCATGATCGCTATGTCGCTAGAGCACAACGGTGCCACCGTCTACATCGTCGGTCGACGTCTCGACGTTTTGCAGACGGCTGCCCGGGAAAATAACGTTTGTTTCTTACTCGTCTGCTCGTCTGGTAGCCCCTGATCTTTGCACAGAAATACGGAAGGATGATCCCGCTTCAAGGTGACCTCACCTCTCGGGACTCGCTTCTGTCAATGGTGCAGACCGTCAAGTCCCGACATGGATATATTGATCTTCTGGTAAATAACGCTGGGATAGTTCGCAATTTACTCCCACCTCACCTACCATCGCCGCTCGACGATACCGACTTTCCAAGAGAAGAAACAATACCCTCCATCACGGCGTTTCAGGATATCCTCTGGAATACAAGCGGACCTGTTGGATTTGCAGAAACGTTTGAAACAAACGTGACCGCGGTTTATTTTACGACGGTAGCATTTCTCGAATTACTCCACTTTGGAAATTTAAGACGAGGTGCTTTACCCCCAAAATTTATCACAAAGCCGAACAACTCGTTGAATGCCGGGGGTGGGGAGCGTCGAGCGTCGACTTCCAACGGAACCTCTACACCATATTTCTCACTACCACCCTCGCCCTCTGATAAGAGTTTACCCCTCCCCATGAACGCGTCTCTTGCTTCACCAGTGGAAGGTCTACCGCCACCTACGTCACAGGTGATCACCATATCATCGTCTGGCTCCTTTCGAGTGGATGCCCATATCCTCTCCATATCCTACACCCTAGCGAAACACGCCTGCACACATCTGGGGAAGCTCCTCGCGAACCTTCTTGCCGATTGGAACATTCGAAGTAACGTCCTCTGCGTGCGTACATCCCCCCATCCGCATTTTGCTACACACCATCTCACCCCAGGCACAGCCAGGCGTCTGGCCCAGCGGTACGCATGCCAGTTTTAAACCTTGTCCGAGTATGGCTTGACGGTACCTTGCTTACAGAGATGACCAACCTGGAGCACCTGACGCCCGCGCTCCTCGCGCGAGCTGTCCCCCTCGGACGTTCAGGGACGCTGGCGGAAATGGCAGGCCCGATCTTGTTTCTTGCCGGACGTGCGGGTGCGTACGTCAATGGTGCCGTATGGTTGGTCGACGGAGGGAGAGTGGGCCAAGTAGCCAGCTCGTATTAAACGCTCGCCACGTGCGAGCCTACCCCCCCTTTTTTTTCCCCGCGGTCATCGTGCATCACGCCAAGTGTCTCGCTTGGATTGTGCTGATGCCTCCTCTATCTAATACTATCTTCACAAACAGACAATGTCGATCACGTTTGAATTTTCTTTACGCTTCCCCTCTATTCGAGGATGGTCACGAACTTGTCATGTGCTCATGCCTGTTTGCTCCGGGTGCCTTTCGGGTGCCTCGGAGCACATATGTTACTGTTGGCTTTGTAATGCCTCCGTGGACGCATACTACCTGCGTGTCAAATACATATCCGGACCAGCTACGGGATCAATATGTTGATGATAGCTGGACTCGATTGCGCAGCCCCGAGAATTGTCCTGACGTCTGAATGCCTTGCATACATTCCATGCTTGGGCTGCCCCTTTAACTCCTTCCACGAATCATCATATCAGTGACATATCGGACAGACATTTTATAGAACCATGCATTGCAGTCTTAATTGAAATGGGCGGATGTGCGGGTAGTACAAGGATGATAAGGCTCCCATTGGATACACACTACACGTACACATCGGAGGTGTTTGCAGCATGGCAAAGCTATAATCTACATATTACCCTTCGTTGTCTTGAATTTACTCTGGGGACCGTGGGCCATTATTCACGCTACACCATGCTCACACTTGCGAGTGCGCGTAGGTCGCCTCTAGGCGTGACTTTACATACTCCCCCGCAAGGACAACCTCGTATTTCGCTGGGTTGTCTTTGGTCACACACCCCGGGATAGGCTCGAGAGCATTCTCAGACGACAGCGAGAGTCATGAACGGGGGGGCTCACCTCTAATTTCACGTCATGATCAACTCCAAAAAATACAGGCATCGAGTATCTTTCCTGCCCAGAGGCATTGATAGCCCGATGTAGGGTCGACTTGAAGACGTCATCTAGAGCAGTGTCGGAGCATCCTGGGAGGTTCAATGTTTACTTACTGGTCCAGCGGGCAAATTGGTCTCCAAGACTAGAAAAAGGGATTCATTCCAAGCTGTGATGGAAAGCATGCGTGTGCATACTTGACAACAAGACATCCAGGTATAGGGACAGCATCGATCCAAGTTCCGCTGGTGTTCATTACTTGCAAAGCCGGAACATCATCTTGCCAAAGAATAGTGAAACACTGATTTACAGTGGTTCAGAGGGATGTAGACGAGATACTTGCTAAGCATCACCTCGTAGCTGGAACCAAGATCAGCAACATGGACATGCTAGAGGTTACTTGAACGTACTCGGTATGTGCACCAATTCCTTCCACTCCTTCAAGAGGAGTAGCAGGTTGAGGGGGGTAATGGAGCAACCGCATGATTACCCCTGTTGCGGTGAACTGATGAACGATACGCGTCGGGTAGACGCTGTTGACGAGGCGAACAACACATACCTTGTCGTCAAAGAAGTTCTCTGGGAGATCTAGAGCGGCAGCGAAGACAGCAAACAAGGATTGCCCTAGTTTCGCGGCGGCACGGCTGCACATCGAGTGGTGATGAATGTATCAGAGCCGCGGTGCGGTATACATACTAGTAAGCAAGGACATCTTCTCGAAAGCCAGGGAGACCATCGGGCCACACGTTTGGCCCTGTCATTGGTGCGCTGTTACAAGGTGGGGTGGCAGGATCTCTTGATTCCCATCCGATATCAAAACCCTCGTGCAGATCCCCCTTGTTGTTAATGTTGGCATTTTCGCTGAGAAGAGCAGTATAGCCTTTGAAGTTTGATGAGCGATGGATGTCCAACTGCAGACCTGTTGATCAGGGTGTGTGAGAGACAGGACAAAACCAACCTTGGTCTTTGTCGCGATCGGCAGAGAGAAGAAACGCCTAGAGCTGGCTGTGACGGCGTGTGTGACAGCTTCGGGTATCCCATGATTTTTCACTGGTGGGCAGATGGGTAGATATTCGCGTCAACGAGGCTGGACTGACCGTAAAAGAAGCCGACATTGACACAGGCTGCACGTATCTCTGCTGCGAGCACGCGACGCAGGACAGGGTCTGTGGATGCGAGGTGTTCGAGGTCGCTAGAAGAGGTGTGAGCGTGGTTTGAGGAAGAGGAGCAAAGCCTTGCATGACCGGGATGTGCTGAAATGCTTCCATGCTATTCAAACTCCGCTGCATCACTGGTTTTATTGTTCCTTCACCTCCTACAACTTCCCCAGCTACTAGACCGGCAGGCTCCGCTGGTCTCGTCTAGACACAACGCAGCACTCAGACGTATAGTTCGTCTGTACCAACTTGCAAAGTGCTCTTGCTTCTAGCCAAGTCCACAGGCTCGACGTCAGGACGCCAGACAGTCTCGAGACCCAGTTCTCCCTCCATATATCTCATCTCGTCATATTCAGTCACACCACACCGTTTCCACGTTTCCTCAAGGATCAGGAACAGCCTATATCTCTTACTCAATCCCCTACATCATTCCACTCTTCATTCACCGCTAGCGGATCTTTCCCTTTTGTTTACATTTTCCACAAATCTCCACGCATAAAATGGCAACCCTTCGTCCTCCTTCCAGTCCTTCTCCGTCCCCTCTTAACCCAGAAAACGGCCGCTCTTCAAACACCGCACGCGCTTCCATGGGGCCACGTCAGACACTCGGCCCTGCTTCCCCCCGTCCACACGGTGGTGGTGGCGCCCGTCCCACCAGCGAGTTGCTCGGCAGCGCTACCATGTTCCAAACCCCCGAGTCAGAAGCCATCGACCAGTGGTTTGAGAACCTCCAGAATTACGAGGAAACCCTGGAAGACATGGCTGCCGCTTCCTTGGACGTCAACTTTAAAGAGGAATTGAGTGCCATAGAACAATGTCTGTTACTCTCTTAAAAAATTTCTCGTCCCCCCTCCCGCTCACTCTTTGACAGGGTTCAAGGTGCTCTCAGAGGCGGAGCGCACTGCGGCTCTCTACAGCCTGTTGCAGCAGTCTACACAGGTTCAAATCAGATTTTTCATCACTGTTCTCCAACAGATGGCTCGATCGGATCCAATGACTGCATTACTCAGCCCAGCGGTCGGAGGTAAGCCGTTCTCACAATCGGCTGGAAATCATGCTAAAATTACTTCAAGGTTCGATGCAGAGCCAGATGGAAGCCAAGCTTGCTCAGATGACTATAAAGTCACCATCATTGAAATCCCCCATGCCGTCGTCCCCTCGTGTGTTTAGCGGCAGCCAGAACAGGCAGTCCCTCGCGCTGGATAGTTCATCGGGATTCCTTTCCCCTGACTCGGCAGCCTTGGGATCCAACAGCGATGCCGCCGCAACTCTCGCCCAACAAAGGGCGAAACTCAAAGCGAGCAACGCCGCACACCGTATCTCTGCTCCCATCTTGGCTACTGGTAACGGCGAAACCCGTACTACATGGGGCTCCGCGCTTAGTCAAGTCGCCGAGCAGAACCCCAATTCTCCAGCCCAGGAGATCATCCTTTCCGGCAACAACGCGTCGAGACCCAAGAGCACAGAGTTTAGTGGGTCTCTTGGAACCCCCCGCGTAGATGGACTATCACCGATGGTCGGCGACAGCTGGGCGAGCAACGTGAATACGCCGCTGATTCCAATGTTCAGCAAAGATGCACAAAGCGCTCAGAACTTGGATGCGGCCGCTGCCAAGCTGAACGATTGGAGTGGTTCTGGTCCTCGAGTTCCTCTGATGGCTGACCCAAAGTCGTTCCGCCGTCCCTCCAAGGGAAACAGCAGTGGCGCTTCGGATGGTGTAAGCCAGACCAGTGGCATCTACGACAACGATGGCAATCTTGTTTCTTCTCAACAGTCGGCACAGCGCAAGAATACTGTGCCAACGACGCCCGGTAACAATGCACAGTTTGGTGGTGCCCCGCAGGGGCAGTGGAATAGTGCCAGGAGCCCTGCGCTACCCGCCTCCAACAGGTTTGGCGAAGAACCTAATGCGTCTTTGAACGGTCTAGGCATGGGCGGATTCAACATGGGACTGGGTAGCCCTGGACTAGGCATGGGGCTGCCCTCTGCAGGGTTGTTGGCGGGCATGAACCCTCTGCAGATGAACATGATGAACACGTTGGCTATGGGCATGACACCCGAGGCACAGATACTGGCGGCTCAGATGGCTGCAGGATTCGCGCCACAGGGCTGGTTGGGTCTGCAGCAGGCTGCGATGCAGGGCAGTAACGCTAACCACAACAGCAATAACAGGGGCCGCGGTGGCGGTCGGTCACCTGGGATTCCGAAGACAGGCTCTTCAGGTGGAAATAACGGTGGGGGTGGGGCCAAGAAGGACGAAGAGGATGTTGATCCCGCGTTACTGAGCGATATCCCGGCCTGGCTCAGGAGCCTGAGGCTGCACAAGTATACACCGAACTTTGAGAGGATGCAATGGCAAGAGATTGTGATCCTGGATGATGCTGGATTGGAGGCCAAGGGAGTAGCAGCGCTAGGAGCACGACGCAAGATGCTGAAGACATTCGAGGGTATCCGGAAGAAGATGGGACTCGAGACGCCTCCAGGGTACTACTCGAGCGAAGGGGCCAGGGAGGGTTGAACGGATGTGTTTTCTCTACATGTGCTATGTACCGCTGTAAAAATGAATGGACTGGGGTCTCTAACCTGTCCCCTGACACCGCAGTGATAGGATATGTCTTATGGGTATATAAGCCTAGCACAAGACAACCACAGTGTATCCACCAAAACCATGCCTTTGGACCGCGGTCCATCCCCTCTCCGTCCCCCCATTCGTGGTACGACCCCCTCCCACAGGCGGTTCGAAGCCTTCTCGCCTCTCGACAGCGACGTGCACCCCGTCATCCATGCTGGGAGGGTCGCGGTCATCACCGGAGCTGCGAACGGCATCGGCAGAGCTGCCGCTATCGAACTCGCAAGGTGCGCAGCCATCGCTCTCGTTCCAGAGTGTGATCTATCTCTGTTATCCGTGCCTATAATATCTCGCTCTCTCGGCACCAATCGTCCCCTGATCTATTACCCTGCACGGTGTTTAGGGTGGGCCTAAAGATCGCGCTCGCTGACGTTTCGGAGGACTTGCTCATGCAAACTGGCAAAGAGGTGGCTGCGATCGTGGGGGATGCCAACGTTCTTGTCATTCCCACCGACGTCTCCAAGATTGGTGATGTACAGCGTTTGCGTGACAAGGTATATGAAGCCTGGGGAGAGGTGAGCTCTTTTCGCCACAAGACGATTGGACCGTCGCGTACATACTGGTATCAGGTTGCCGTGTTGTTGAACAATGCCGCCATTGGTCCAGATAGCAAATCCTGGGAGAAGCTTGACAATTGGCGCAGCACTTTTGAGGTCAACCTTTTCGGGTATGGTGTCCTTCCTCCTCGGAGAACGAGGCTGATCGAGTGGTTCTTGTTGTTTCAGGGTTGTCAACGTCCAGCAAACTTTTGTGCCAGTACGTCCCCACAGTGGCACCATTCTGATAGACGAGTTACGGGTGTTGCTAGTCGATGTTACACCAAGAAAACCAAGCCATCGTTATTAACACCGGTTCCAAGCAAGGGATTACCAATCCTCCGTGAGTAGTCACCCTCGTTTCAGTTGTAAAAATGACTGAATGGTATTTGAAACGACAGCGGCAATCCAGCCTACAATGCCTCCAAAGCGGCGGTAAAGAGTTTGACGGAAGGACTGGCGTATGAATTGCGCGAACGACCTGCGTGCAACGTGACTGCCCACTTGTTTGTGTGAGTTGCGTCACTGTTGCACGATGACCAAAAGTAAATATGGGTGCAGTCCTGGATGGACCTTTACAGGGCTGACGGCACGGTCCGAAAGTGCGAAACCGGCGGGCGCATGGAGTGCGGAGGAGACGGTGCTTTACATGCTGGATCACGTGCGACTGGGAGAGTTCTATATTCTCTGCCCTGACAATGAAACGCGACGGGAAGTGGACCAGCTGCGGATTATGTGGGGTGCGGCTGACATGGCGGAGGGTCGTCCTGCGTTGAGCCGATGGCACAAGGACTGGAAACCGTTGTTTGAGGAGTACATCCGGGATGGGATGGCGGACATGCAGTGAGAGCGAACGTGTGTAGGATAAGGTTGATCAAGTTGAACATGTAATATGCGAGTCTGGACTCTGCACTGCATTCTGGGGTGGTCTTGGCTTCCCGTTGTGGAGATATCCAACGCCTCGTCGTCGTCGCCGTCGTGCTCGTCTTCTTTCCAGCTCTGAGTGCGCGCATATACTTGCTGATTTTGATTTTGGTGCACCGGGTCTCTACGGGTCACCCCGTGAGCGGTGACTAACCCCTTGGGGTATTCAGACAGGGCAAGACATGTCGTATATGCGCGCTTAGCAATGAGATCATGGGGCACCAACGCCCCCTCTTACTTTCGAAAGGTGTCCGGATCTTAGCCAGTTGCATTACACTAGGAGACAGCAATACGTACAATGCATAGCACGACGGGTCATATACGGAGGATGCAGGGTGGACGCTTGCGGATCTTATACTCCCCGGGTATAAATTCTATCTGAAAGTTCCTTCCTCCCTCTCTCCCTCCCATCTAATTCCCGTTTCAATGTCCTCCGTTCCCCCACAACAAAATCAACGACCCAAAGCTAACGGTGGGCCCTATGGCCACAACGCTGCCTCAAAGACCAGCAGCGAGGCTTCCCTCCAGCGCGTCAAGAACCTCCCCGGCTACACTACCCCAGTGTTCAAGGGGAAGCAAGAACAGCGCGCCACGGTGCAAGCCGACGTTGCCTCAAAGGTCAGTCCCATCGCAGATGAACCAGATCACCTCTTGACCTACTCCCTTCCCACCAGGGTTTCATCCCTCGTGAGCTGGTCCCCAACGAGGTCAACTGGTTCTACTCCCAACTCGGCATCGACGACACGTATTTCCAGAACGAGTCGCCCTCTGTGATATCCGATCACATTATCGCCCTTTTTGGCGCCAAGGTCCTCGCCTTCACCAAACATGATCCCACCAAGCTCGTCATCGACCTCGAGCGAATCGATGACAAGGGAAACGGCGCGACCTTTATTCACACAAGTCGTCCCGGGCTCAACTCTACCGAAGGTCCTGGCGCTACCTGTGAATCTAGGTACCTCCGATTGCTTCACACCACCCTGTGTCCACTCACAGTCCTCCAGAATCGATGCCATGTTTTTGGACAAGTCGACACCAGCCGACTGTTACCGGCTTGAGACATACCGTTCGATGGGTTCCATCTCCGCCACCGCATCACAGCAACTTCGTTGTTACTTTGTCACAAAGTGTCATTTCGCTGCTCAATCCCCGCCGTCATCTCGCACTGATGGGCGTACCGACATCCGTTCCGTCTCTGATCCTGTCTTTCTCGAAAAAGCCACAGAGAATACCCTCGAGATTTACCAGAAAATATTGTGGCAGGTCGAAAGCCGTTATGGCCCTGTCATGGAAGTATTCGAGGTCGAGGGTTCGCGCGAGAGGCGTCTCGTCATCGGCTACAAGATGGGCGGAACTTCTCGGTTCTTTAGGTATACTCTCACGCTTGACGCTGCGTTTGGTCTTGACCAGTCCTTTTTCATAGTGCTCTTTCCAATCTTTACCATTACTATCAGCTTTACTCCGCTCGCAAGTATGTCGAACAGTTCTCCAATGGCGTCACGATAATATCCCTGTATCTCAATCCCATGCCTAATTCGACGGCTGCTCCGATCGAGAGTTCCATCTTTCAAGTGATGAAGGAGGCCTCGCTGCTTTATTGCCTTCCAGACAACCCATTCTTCCTCGATCCCGAGAATTCGAACCACGCTGTCCAGGAAGCTACGTACGCTTGTGGGTATCTCGCCAAGTCGTCCGGGCACCACTCTGACCATTGTATCACCAGACTGTGGTTGGGTCTTTGCGCAACACTTTTGCAATCGCCTCGGGCCTGCATACCTCCATTTGAGGAACATATTGGACGAGTCGAACCCTCTTCATGCGGAGGTCCTTGACGACATCAAGAGGCGTTTCAGAGAAGAAACCTTCACACGGGAGAGCATCGCCAAAGTCATTCATGCGCACTCGGAACTGGTGCGTCCCTCCAACGCTCGTCGCGAGAACCACTCTGATGGCACTTCAGATTCGCCTCCTCTACGTAAACTTTGCCATGGTCCACTACCCGAT
This sequence comes from Boletus barrowsii, assembly GCA_038088775.1. Lineage (NCBI taxonomy): Eukaryota > Fungi > Basidiomycota > Agaricomycetes > Boletales > Boletaceae > Boletus > Boletus barrowsii. The sequence continues at coordinate 5,702 of JBBPJP010000483.1, read as the reverse complement.
CATTGACGATGAATCGCTCAAGTATATCTGTTGTCAACGTCCCTGGTTGATTATCTGATCCAGTCTATCAGGCCAACCCTATCATACCAGCGATTGCAGACCGCCCAGCCTCTTACAGATGAGGAGTTGTATGACAAGATCAGACGCTCCGTTCCCAGCAAGCAGGATTTGCAAGTTCTCGAGAGTTTCCTGATTTTCAACAAGTATGTTTATTATTCGGTCGGGGATAGACGCTTGTTGATCGGAATGCTTTCCAGGAACGTTCTCAGGACCAACTTTTATCAACCAACCAAAGTTGCTCTTTCATTCCGCCTTGCACCGGATTTCCTACCAGAAGTAGAATACCCAAAGAAACCGTTTGGCATGTTCTTTGTCATTGGGAACGAGTTCCGTGGTTTCCACATTCGCTTTAGAGATGTCGCTCGGGGTGGTGTCCGCATTGTCATGTCTAGAAACAAGGAGTGAGTCTGATACGTCGAAATCGTGGTAATTGTGCTGATTGTTTCCGTAGGAACTATTCCATCAACCAGAGGATGTTGTTTGACGAAAACTATGGTCTGGCTTCCACACAGTCATTGAAGAACAAAGATATACCTGAGGGAGGTGCCAAGGGGACTATTCTGCCCTCGTAGGTTGTTCGCGTTTGTTCATCTGACGGGAGTTGAGTTATCATCCAGCCTCGGAGCCAACCCAAGGCTTTGTTTTGAAAAATACGTAGATGTAAGTCGGATGATTGAATTTGTCGTGGCGTATTTCTAATGGATCTTTGTAGGCCATCATGGATTTGTTGATACCTGGGCAGACTCCCGGAATCAAGGAACGTCTGGTCGACCTTTTCGGTAAACCTGAACTACTCTTCCTCGGACCTGATGGTTTGTTTCTTCCTCTTGCTTTGTGTGCCGTGCTGACGAGTCGTGTTTCAGAGGGTACTGCGGATATGATGGACTGGGCAGCATGTAAGCACACGGTTCGCAAGTTTCGCACAACAGTCCTGATCATCCCTCTAGTGCACGCCCGTGATCGTGGCGCAGAAAAATGGTGGAAGTCGTTTACCACCGGCAAGAGTGCTGCGCGCCTCGGTGGTGTGCCTCACGATACGTATGGAATGACCTCGCTGTCGATCCGACAGTACGTATTGGGTATCTACAAGCAGCTTGGTCTCAGAGAGAGGGATGTGACCAAGGTCCAAACTGGTGGACCTGGTGAGTAGATTTTATTTGATTCCGATGGTTACTCTGACCCACGCTGGGTTGAAAGACGGTGATCTTGGCTCGAGTAAGCATACATATTCACCTTGCGATCACTCCCTAACGAAGAAATTATAGACGAAATTTTGCTCAGCTCGGACAAGACTATCGCTGTTATCGATGGCAGTGGGGTTCTTGCGGATCCTGCTGGTATTAACCGTGAAGAGCTAGTGCGCCTTGCCAAGTCGAGGGTGCCTGTCGCCCACTTTGACAAATCCAAGTTGAGCAAGGACGGGTACCTCGTCAAGATCGAGGAACACGATATCAAGCTACCATGTATGTGATTTCCCAGAATCCTGCCCTGAGATCTGCTGACACGCTCAATAACAGCCGGAGAAGTCATTCTAGATGGCACAGACTTCAGAAACGGGGCACATTTCAGGTTCAAGGCGGACCTGTTCGTGCCTTGCGGTGGACGTCCCGAGGCCGTCAATATATCCAACGTGGCTGCGTTGTGTGACACGGAAGGCAAACCCCACTTCAAGTACATCGTCGAGGGTGCCAATCTGTTCTTGACACAACAAGCGCGACTTTATTTGGAGAAACGCAAGGTCGTTCTGTTCAAGGATTCCAGCGCGAACAAGGGTGAGTCGTTTCTCTGCTCGTTCACTATATTAGCTGACCCTGTTTTAGGTGGTGTAACTAGCTCATCTCTTGAAGTTCTTGCCGGTCTTGCTCTGTCGACCCAGGAATATGTTGATCACATGATCTTCAAGGACGGAAAGCCCTCCGAGTTCTACCAGAGCTATGTCAAGGACATCCAAGCCAAGATCACGGAAAACGCCGCCGCCGAATTCCAGTGCATCTGGCGTGAGCATGCCCGTCTCCAAGGAGCGAAGCCACGGACCCAGATTTCCGATGAACTGTCGAGTTCCCTCAACAGTCTCCAGGCTGAGCTCGAAAATTCAGACCTGTTCGATGATCTGCCAAGCAGGAGAGGTGTCATGCGCAGAGCCATCCCGAAAACATTGGTCAACCAGATCAGCCTTGATACCTTGCTCGAAAGACTTCCAGAACCTTATCAACGCGCGCTGTTCTCTAGCTGGGTTGCCTCGCACTTTGTACGTTTTCCACACTATAATTGTTGCGCAGGTCATTGAGCTGTTCTTTGCAGATTTACAAATACGGCGTCAACGCTTCGAGCGTCGACTTCTTCCACTTTGCTCGTGACCTTGCTCTTTAGAGTATCGTTTCCTTAGACATTCTTGTACATAGAATTTGAGGTTGGTCAAAAGAATTGTTGTACGAATGTTCACCGAGCTGCTTGTCGGACAATATGATATCACATAATACTACAGTCCCTCCTCGTACAGTTTCCGAGTCAGAGCGACGTAGAACCGCTCCAAGTCAAATTTGGTCGTTGGGTCTTTGGCCGTTTCCTTGGGCGGCTTCTCTTTCTGGGGTGAAGTCGTTCCCGACGTGGGCACATGCTCCACGATCCAATCAAACACTGCAGAGAGCTTATCCGTGGACGCCTTGATAACGGGATCGTTGCGACTGCCCGGAGTGATCTGTTCTATTTCCCTGGTGTCCGACGAACCAATATCGGTGGCCTGGACAAGCTCGAGTCCTTGTGAAGCGCCCTTTTCTTGCTTCTTCCATGCACCGATGAACCTGGGCCAGTCCCCAAACGACCAACCCTCTCCCGTGACGCGACTCGTCATGTTGCCCATGCCAGTTGGCAACTCCACGTTCATCTCCATCCGTCGCGCGCCGCGTATGTCCCAATGATCACAGCCATCCAGGATACCCAAGAATTCACCCCATCGTGCACTTTGGACGGTCACTAGCCCGTCGTTTCCCCATTCGTGTTCTCGTTCCCGTGGTGGGGTGGACGCGCTGTGAGATGTGTCTCTCACTGCTGCTTTCAGACGTTCTCTCGCTTTCCTCTCGGCGTCGTCGAGGACCATTTTCGGAAACCAGAGTGGATGCCAAATGTTCATTTCGTCGATGCGGGACGCCACGCTAAAGTACTTGACGCGAGGATCGTTGGGCGTCGATGGGTTAAACACGTCGTTGAGGTACGAGGTCGTCAAGTTGGCGTAGGCGGGGGAGTCGAGGAGGGAAAGGAGCAGGGTGGTAAACGAGGAAGGGAGGGTAGCGAGCGATAAACGGAAAGCCGTGTCGCGTTTCTCGGACCCATCGTTTGAGTGTGTGGACGACATCAGCTCCGGCTCTGGGCGTGTCTGCTGCTCGCAATCGTTGCCGCATTGATGCGTGCGTTCGTGTTGTCGGCGTCCAAGACCGAGATGTTGCTGGTGGTGTCGATTTCGTCTGTGTCCGTTCCAGAGAGCATGAATGGGACAAGGCTTACCGCGCACCAATCCATAAAAGGACTTCCGCGGTGGGGCGTGCTTATGGAGGTCAACGATAGAGGCGCGTACTCGGTTGGCCGGCGGTGGGTGATCAAATGTCGACAATCGAGTCCACCCATGGAATGGGCCATGAGATTGATGCCTCTACCGCGCGCTCTCTGTTGAAGAGCACGATCGAGACACTCTGCCCTCGACGCGATGGAACCTGTTCTTTGGAAACGTCAATATACGGATCGTACGAGTTGAGTGGGTCTTACGCAGGTACGCCGGTGACGATGACTTCGGCACCGAGTTTGTGCTTGAGAACCGACAATACATTCGACCAATAATGGAGACGCAGGTTAGGGAAAGCTGCGGGACCCCTGACATCGAATCCGTATAGTCCTGGGAAAAGGTCAAGCAAGGGGATGAACATGAAAGCATGCATACCATGGCAAAGGACGATGGGATAGCGGGGTGCTCTAGCGTGATCGAAGAGCGCGGGATTGCTCATTAAGCGGTGAACAGTATGATGTTGGCGTTCTGTATCGCCCTGTGAGGTGTGTGAAAGGGGATGCTCGTCGGATGTGTGTGCCGGCTGAAGCGACGAAGCTGTGTCTAGCGCGAGTCTGGTGCCAGACGCGAATGCATGTTCGTGGGCCGAGACGTTCTCGGTGGATCTGCTGTACAGATGCCAACCGAGATCTAGCGAAAAAGAGTTGGATGAATAGGCAGATGATATGAGCCAGGACCAGACGGTGAGTCGTAGGCGTGGAGTGTGGACAAAATATTGGTTTGTGAGCGAGAGTGTAGATATGGCATTGACGAGACGGCGAAGGAGGTGGACGAGCTGGTTCATCTTCGTCTTTCAATTCTTGAAGCTTGAAGCTCGAGCCTACTCCGAGTCATATCTCGCTTATGTAATTCAGTTGCCTCAGAAGGCTTGCTAGTGCTCATCCGAGTCGGTGATGTCGATGGTCGGAGGCTGACCGACACTCTAGTGCATAAGTATGCCACCGATGCGGCTGACAGTCCCGCAGGTTCGTCGCTTTCTCCACTGGAATGAAGTCCTTCAATCATTACATCGCCGCTCTCCTTCTTTGGATGATCTGCCGCGTTCTGGCTGGTCAGACTTACTCAAAATCACTAGACATCACTGGCGCTAGCTTCTACAACGAGTTCTTCTTCGAAACCCCCCGCGATCCGACCCATGGTCGAGTGTAGGCTCTCCCTTGTTCACAGTCTTCTCGTCCGTTCTGACCGATCTCTCTCTTCAGTGAATACGTCGATCAGCAGACCGCGCAACAGCACAATCTTACTTATGCAACCAACGGCACTTTCATCTTGCGTGCTGACTATACAACATATCTCACGCCGTCCGACCCTGGCAGGAAATCAGTCCGCATCAAATCCCATAAACAGTTCTCGACGTTTGTCGCAATGTATGTCTGCGGAGCCCCTCATCTAGCTCTTCCTGATCGTATTTCTGTAGCTTTGACATACGCCACATGCCAGTAGGATGCGGGTGAGCATCTGAAATTGCCTTGCCCTGTTCAATGTCTGAAAGTATCCCGCTAGAACATGGCCAGCCGTATGGATGGTGAGTTACTTACCATTCCGGAATTTGTCGCGCAATCGAATGAATTTTCACTTGCAGCTGGGGAACGACTGGCCCAACCAGGTACGCCATCTGTGGATCCCTCGTTTCCACAACAGACTGTCATGTACCATAGGGCGAGATCGATATCCTTGAAGGCGTAAATAGTGTGTCCCCCAACACTGCCTCCCTACACACGGGCTCCAGTGCGAAATCCAGCTTTCATTCTCATTTCTTGTTTAACTCTGCTGTCAGACTGCCAGATGCTCCCGGCGCGAAATATGACTGGGTTTGTTCCACCGATGTTTCTCTCTTTTCGCTTCCTCACGGCTTTCTAGTCAATCTATGGGTCAGAATTGTGCAGCATACGAAACAGGAAATGATGGTTGTGGCGTCCATTTTGTCGACCACGCCAGTTTTGGGCATTTATTCAACAACGCCCAGGGCGGATGGTACGGATAGGTTGTTCTCGGTCATAAGGGTCCTGACTCCCACTATAGGTATGCTGTTGAGCGCACCACTAGCGACATCAAAGTATATTTTTGGTCAAGGAATGACAGTTCT
>JBBPJP010000482.1:0-21352 GCA_038088775.1 Boletus barrowsii | reverse complement strand
ACAAATCGGAACGCGTCACAGCATTCGTCTATTTTTTCCTGCTTTGATGCAGACCGCCGAAGGGCGTGTAGACCTGACCCCAGATCAACTAGCAGCTGTTTATGACCGCGGCCTATACCCTGCCATCTGCCATCTCGCTCCGGAGCTGGCCACCAATTGGTCCCCTTCCTACGCTACAGCCCAACTACGAGCCCGCAACCTTAACGGCACCTATCAGATTGGCACCCATCCTTTTCCAGGAGATTCTGCTCGCCGTCTAGGATCCACCATCAAGCGGTACCTACAAGATGCGCTTCCATGGGCGATTGGATGCAAGTGGATGGTACAAATTCAAGGGGTTAAGGAAGCGCATACCCATGCTCCTAATAGTGTAATGGCGAGCCATCTTCACTTTCAAGCTCTTCTGGACGGTCTAATCCCACACCTCATCTTCCAAGGTCAATCGTGGGTTGATGTAGGGTTGCAAATATCTGCGGAGAATAGTGTACTCCAGTGGCGCACTGACTCGCACCATCTCCTAGTGAAAGAGTTTGGTGATCTCTCTGAGCATGCAGCTACACGATTATGCAGTTTAGCTTCGCGCTCCTACCATCGTGACTACGTGGCTGGCCTCATTGACTTATCCGGTTTCCGCGCAACGCTCAACCGCAACCCGGAGACCGATGTTGCCTACGTACAGGCATATACCACCGATAAGTCGCTCATTGCTCACTTGGAAGCTGGAAGACATGGGCTTTTCATGCGCGGTAGAGACGCTCTTCAGGGGGATGAAAACGGCCACGTCCCTGCTTACTGCAAAAGGATGATGCTGATCTACCAAGCCGGTGTTCACCACACCACTGCGGCTCGGGTAGAGGCAAGAATTCCTGCCCGCTTGGCCGTCGATGCGATGCCTGGCTTTCCGGAAGGCCTCGTGGAGCGCACGCTGTGCAATTACGCTGCTGTAGACTGGTGGTATGTGGAACTGTGCAGATCTTAACGTACGTAAGGTGTCTGATAGTATGGTCAACTAGGCAGTGGCGACAGATTCGCATTCATTGTATTGGAGAGACGCTTGCGCTGCAAAACAGTACCCACCCCTCACTCAAGTACATGAGGGAGGCCCTTAACTTGACCGCTGCATTGGTATGGCTGGCAAATGGACTGAATTCTCGCCCTGACGATGATCAGTACGGGCGGGACATCATGATGACTTCCTGTCCAACACTAGCAAACGGCCATCGTGGTACATTCTTGATCCAGCCTCCTGCGCAGGGTGGACCAGAAGAATTTCCCGTCGCCCGTCAGGGTGCAATTTTCCTCCGTTGTATTCACTTTCCACCTTACTCCGGTGTACCCCGCTTTGCCCATGGAAAGGAGTTAAACATCGCCACCTGGATCCACTTTTTCAACCAGACACCCGATCAATTGCGCTTACGGGCTTTACCCCCTCCGTTTGTCCCCCGTCGGCAACTTCAGGCAGCGGGCCGAGTTCCAACCCAAAAAGGCATGTCGCGCCCTCATGGGGTCCAAGTTGATGTTCCATTGCCTGAAGTTGCGAATCTACGTGTTGCCCTTCCCCCAATCCCGCAAGACGTCGCACAAGATTTACCATACGAGGAGCAAGTGGAGTTTCTTGGGGACATGGCACAAGACCTGCCGACGGAATTAACGCGGCTCTGGCAGCAATTCCTATCCGACCTCATTCAAAAATGTGGAAATTTGCGTGGGGCAAGGGCTGACGCTTCTCACTGCCGCCTTTCCGCGCAGGAAAGGCAGAACGTTACGCAAGAAAGACTCGTGAATATTGACCTCTCTACGGTTTTCAATCGCGTTCAGTACCGCAGGGCTACCCGAAAGGAATGGGCAGATGCCTTCAGCCATTACTTCAGCCCTTTAGACGCGAAGGTCCCGATCCAGCCTCAAAACTTCCCAAGCATGCTATACTGGAGGCGCTGGGCGGAGTTGAAGTTGCTTGTGCCGGGGGAAGTGGGGCATATGAAGCGACAGCTGCGTGTCCTTTTCGATCAGCTTCTCTGGGTTCCCCAGCCAGTGTCAGACAGGCTGTGGATGTATCGAAGGGACGATCGCTTTTCCATCTTACCCCAGGGTTGTACCTTAAATGCCCCACAAATACTGATGCATCCACGATCTGCGCAGCCCCAATGGAATGTACCTCTTCCGAATGCTGACGTGGAGGAAATGGTACCTCGGCTGAGAGCAGCGGGACCACAGCCAATTCCTTACGCACATCTACGACAGGAGGAAGAAGAAAGCTCGGATTAGATTTCGAGCTTGTGAAGCCTGTACCGTACCTCCTTGTTTGTTACTGCCTTATCAGTGACTTCCAGCTTGTCAAAATGGTCGTGTTCTATATCTCCTTTCGCACCCATCTTTTTTGCCAGCGAATCTTTGTACAATCCATGTTTTTCATAATTTTCAAACCATGGTATTCAATCACAACCAGCCTGAGCCCGGCAGTGTATGGAGAAACTCGAGGGCTCACAACGCACCGAGTACGAGAAAGCTTTCAAACATGCATCCTTAACTGGATTCCTTGATAAGGTCTCAAATTTCAATGAGTTACTGAAATGAATAACCAATGATCACATCTCATACTCCGTCTACACTAGGTTCTACTGAGACGGTATGTATTAATTGGTCCACAAGAGTTGCGTCACGTCCAATGGACTAGTTCTACATTGATGAGTTTCACGCTTGCGATGGTCAAGAACCCTCACATCTGGCAATGTACTCAAGCAAAAATTGACGCTGTGATCGGGACCGACAGATCTCTGCATCTGGAAAAAAGAAGTGGGGCTGTAGTAAGGCCATCAGCAAATCCTACAGTCACTTTACAGAACTTTGTGGGAACTTTGCGGCGCTTTCGTAGTCATACGCGTAAAGTAAACTACTACTTGCAAAGTAGATCCAAAATCTTTAAAGTAGCTTTACAGCCACTTTCACACTTTCCGTTCGTGCACTTTGCTGCCACTTTACAGCTTGACCAACTAGAGTGAAAATTAAATACAATATTTATTGCAAAAACTACAGTAAAAACTACTACAGTGTAGTACCCAACTCACAAGGTCCCGGTGACAGGGAAACAAGCGGTCATGCTCGAATTGACACGGTTGGGTGGGGGATAAGCGGTCAGGCTCAAGAGGACATGGTGGAGGTGGGACGCGAGCGGTCACGCTCGAATGGACACGGTTGGGTGGGAAATGAGCGATCGGGCTCAAGAGGACACGGTGGAGGTGGGGCGTGAGCAGTTGCGCTCAAATGGACACGGTTAGGTGGGGAACGAGCGGTAGGCATTTGCACGGGTGAAACCCCGGGTACCAGCAACCATACCCGCACCCGTACCTGGCAAATACCCGTACCCAACTCACGGGTACGGGTTTTACATGGCTACAGCAAAAGTTACCCTAGGGTATACCCCAACATGGGTATACCCGCGGTATCGGTCATCGAAGCACGAAAGATTCACTGCGCAACACATCAGAATGCGAACGTGAACGCCCAGAGCACAGAGATCACGAAGACTCACCAAAAGGTACTCAGATCGAGCAAACTGAGCCGGGACGCGAAGTGGTCGTGCACGGCGGTTACCATAGGGTCCAGGGACGTTCTGCAAGCGTCAGAAGCGAGCGCTCCGTCGATGCGAACGCGCTATGTCGAGATAGACCCCCAGGAGGCCATAGGGGCAAGCAGGGGGAGTTGAAGATCGTAAAGGGTGATCCAGGCCGCGGGAACGTTGTCGAAGGCGGCTAAATCGATGGGATAGACCCCAGGAGTGACGGGAATGAGCGCGTCGTCGAAGCGAGCGCGCTACGTCGAGTTAGAAGGCTAGGAGACCAGGTGGAGGTGCAGGAGGCAAGAACCGACGTCGAGCGCAATTGCAAGCACGGAATCCATGCGGATGGCGTCCAAATGGATGGGAAAGGATGCGGAATGACCACCGCAACGAGCGTAGCACGCCGCGACTCGAAAGGAGTCGAAACGGACGCGCTAGCTGAAAACCAGTCGAGTCAGCACGGAAAACGGAAGCGCACGATAACGGACGTACCTGAGGCGTCCAAACCACCCATCCATCATCTCAGAAGGCCTACTGACCATGTTAACCCACCGCGTCGCCGAGGACGACTGAAATTGCAACCTAAAAGCATCAATACCACGAGCAGTGGACTCACCATGTCACCAAAACACGCCGAGACCGAATCGGGTGAATCGGATGCGCTGTACACGTTGTACATGGACCACAGGTGATGTATGAACAATCCCAGGGCGCGATGTGCGAAGCCGGCGCCACCAGAGTCGATTGTGGTGACAGGTACTGGCATGGGTACTGTAGGTACGGGTTTGTCACGGGTCACAAGGATACGCGATAGCTGCAATTGTGGGAAGAACGGCTTGACGTGATTGAGTATGCGCGCCAGCATCACCATCAGCGCAGACAGAATTGCTGTCTTGAAACCAGGCGGGAAGGTCGTCGCTTGCGTCACGACACGGATGAGCAGACCAGTAAAGGGAACGATGAACGGCTTGATGGCCGATTCGTCCGTGCGCTCGACGAGGTCGCCGATTGCATACGTCGCATTTTCACGTTGTTCATTGCTGCCTGTGGTGAGACCGGCAATGATGATGGGCGCAGTCGGTGCCACGCCATTGGACAAGCTGAACCCTGGCACAGACCGTCCTGGTGCGCTGAAAGATGTTCAAGTACATACGGCAAGAAGCTCGCGGGAGGGGTATGGCGCACTGTAATCGGCCGTTGTCAGTTCTTCAGTCTCGGTCGGGCAGATGTGACGAGTGAACGATATGCAATGTCAGCTTATTTAGTACACGGCAGGAACATTCGTACTATGGTCAGCGGCGTGACATGCCAAATCGGGCGATATCTACGCACTTCGAATAACCTTATTGTCGCACTTTCTGTTGCTCTCGCAGAATATCATCCTCCCGTCGGTCGAGTTTCTCGTGGTTATCATATGGCTGGGTCGTTTGCGGACGTATTGGTCGTGTTGGATGTTTGCAACAGTAACAACGTTTTCGTCGACACTACTAATCGACGGCAGGTTTCTCGTGCGGCACAAGTTTGCTTGCGTTGCCGTGGTCGCTAGCCATCAAAGTCTTGCATTTCATCGAGCACGAAGAGAAGAGGAATCGCGACGCAACCCGCGACACAAAGCGACATGCATTCGTTTTGGAGCATCATGTTACAGGTCTGTCGGACTGGGCCACTCTCTTCCATACGCAGCACACCACACGTTCTCTTATGCGCATTGGACAGATTTTGAGCGGCAAGATGGCGTACCATTGTTACAAGCGCGAAATGCAAGTTGCACGTACAGTGTCGAGAGGGATGAGACCGAGACTGCCGAGAAGTACGTTCACCACTGAGTGTCGGTGGATGTTCATACAACAGTGTTGGTCTACCGTGGATATTGAGTCGCGCCCTTCGAGCGAGGAGATAGCGATGTCGACTTCCTACGGCCTCCCGGCCAGATCCACGGCAACACGTCTGTACCCGCCGCCGGACAAACCTGCGCGCAATGGAGACAGCATCCCAGACACCGTCGTCAAGACTGGTGAGCACCTCGCACGTGCGCCGCGCTTATAAGGCTTACTGTCTGTGCATATACCAGCCCGAACCCAGCACGACCGTGTCCTATTCACCGGCATTTTTGTACCCCAAGAAGCAATTGCCGCTGCCGTTCTCTTCATCCGAGTCCGACACCGTTACTCCTCAGCCATCACACTTCGTTCCCTATCCACTCGGACCCTGCACGATGTCCATTTCCAATGTCAACCTTGGTCCCGGAATGGTTACGTCGGGATGCATACGCAGAACGCGTCGACGTCGACGGGCCGCACGCTGGGCGGGATGTACGAAGCTGTGCCATACACACCGCGACCCGTCCGCCCACATGCGTGGAATGACGATCAAGAGACGGAACGGAACAGTGTTAGAGAATGACGATGCCCGCAGGACCACGCGTGTCCCTCAACCCAGGCCAGCTCGCATTAACAACTTTTATTACTCACGAAAGTTGTAGAGTCTGTGACAATATCTTCCTCGGTTTCCCAGGGAGCTCAGTCTCGTTTTGTCGCATCAGCGGCATTCAGTGGGCATCCTCCAGAATCACAAACGCTTGCGAAGCGACCGTACGTGCTCCCTGCAACAGCACAAGTTACAGTGGCCTGTCAGACATCTGCCGGACTACCACCACCAGCTTCCACTCAAACCACCATGGATGACGTATCAGCGGTAACGCGGTCTGACGTATGTCCGCGGGCCAATATTTCCACTCGAGGCTCGATCTTCCTGCGGACAAAGGAGAACATCGACATACTCAAAGCATAGACGTGTATCACCCAGGAACCTCACTTCAAGGTTCGTCTGGTCTGTCCGATGGGCGTCTGGCTCAAACGTGTCTGACAACAGGATGTCGGTGTCAACACGCTGGTATTGAGTTTGCAAAGACGGGTGTGATGGGACAAGGATCGTTCCAGAGCCCGAGAGCATCGATCAATTACTGGAGCAGTCCCAAGTCATGAAACTGCAACCATAGATGTCTGGCACAGCAGGCATTATCCTACCGTCCGAGTTCGTAGGAGTAGGAGCAGGCATCGCATCTTGTTTATTCCTTGCTGTCTTTTGCTCGTTCATGTGTGCCATCTAGCTCATTAGCATTTTCGCCTGTCGAGATCATACTAGTTGATGCTCAACTTGCTTCTCGTGCGGGACTCTCATAACGAGCCATTGTGCTCCAAGTCAGTCGATGTACACATGCTGAGATCAGCGATCAGCACTAATTTAACTTATGCTCCACCCCAATCAACTCGCCAAGTCAACCCCCTGAATGCCACCATTCCGCGATGTTACAAATCGCTCCTTTCCTTCCGCAATGTCATCTCCCTGCCTGTCCAAGGTGTCGTCGTATCCAATATCTCTGCACCATGACATTGAGTGATTTGAATACCACTCCTTCGAATTCACCCATCCAGATCTTACCTTTCCGTCTGTAGGGGACGTAGGTGGTGCCAGTGGAGGTGTTATTGGCGGCGAGGCAAGCCACATTGACAGGTGGCTGCAGACGTGCCGCAGGCCCTCGTCGGCAGCAGCTATCTGACAGAGACGAGGGAATTGTGTGAGGATGGGGTTTCAGTGAGGTGTATAATCAGTGGGAATTGTACCCGACTTTCTGTGGTTGGTTGCGAACGCTTATGGTGGCATGGGGTGACGCCGGTCAACGCCAACAGGAGAAAATCGGACTCGGATTTTGATCGCGACGTGGGGGTCCACCACAGAAATAGCATATACAAAAGAAATCGAAGCAAATACAGGGGAATAACTCCCCGTCGAAAGGAACGCAGCGAATGGAAAAAATAGACCAAGAACGACAGGAATGAATGTCAGCCATCGCAGCTACCCTGGGACTGCTCGTCGTGGAAAATGTATCAAAGGAGAGATTCCAGCTTCCGTCGAGTCGATCGAGGCAGGGACGCATGGTATCATTCAGTTCGGTGGGTAATAGGTCGGTCCACCCCCAGCGCCAGTACCACTGGTAGGTGGCTTCCATGGGGCATCGTTGTTGGGATTCAACGGACCAGGGTATGTGCCTGTCATGTTCAGGAGTGGGAGGTCTTGGGTCGTGAGGCCATTGTTCTGGTACCCGGTCTTATCCGCAACAAAGGCAAAGACGTCTAGCATGACAACGAATGTTAGAGTCAAAGCAAGTGCATCAAGAGATAAAGCATACTATTAACAGTCTTGTTGATGTCGTGACGGCCGAGGTTGTCGAGACTCCAATTATTTTGGACGGTAGATAGGCTAATCAAGTCGTGTGAGTAAATGTGTTGGGTCAATATGAACAGCGCTAGTCCTGCGTACGTCGAATAGTGGGTATAGAATGAATCGTCAGTTGTGTTCCTGCGGTTTTCCGGGATGACACCACCGAGCAGGAGGCTAAATATCCGGTTGTTGACAGTATAGGTTTCGTTTCTAAGGGAAAACAAGTATGCACATAAGTTCCTCTGTCCTAGAATTAGCCGTACTCGTCAAAGGTCAACAAAATGAGCGTCCTGGGAGTGTTGAAGTTGGGGTCCTCGAGTAATGGGACTAGCCAGTACTTGAGCCAGGAACCAGCATAGGTGACACTGGTATCGTGTCCATCGCTGTGATAAAGTTAGGACACTGGCAAAACTGTCAGCTAGAGCGACGCACTCTAGCAGGTTAGGCGTGACAAATATCCACTGGGGGAGCGCGTCGTTATCAACCTAGATCGTGTAAGTAAAATGTCAACGAAAAAAAAGTCACCTACATCAACAGCAAAATCGTTGAAGTTCCTGAGACGAGCACTACGCGTGGCATTCATACCAACCGAGTCATAGATGATCAGGGGGTTGTGCTTGCGCACGTAGTATGTATATCCATCATGATTAGTGTAGCTGTAGCCTTGGTATCCATCTGTGGGCATGTTTTCTAGGTAGGACGACCAGCTGATACCCTTCGACTCCAAAAGGTCGACAATCGTCGAGACGTTGCTGGGAATACGAATGAGATTGTCACTTGGGAGTCCGAAAAAGTCACCCCCAACGGATGCGATGTAGTTGGGCTCGCTGGGGTGTGTCACGGCATAGTAACTGGTGAGAAGGATGCCCTGGGCAGTCAAGTGGTTAAAGACGGGATCTGCGAGGGCGGTCGCAAAGTCTGCGTTCTCGAGCCAAATTTGAATGAAGCGGTCAAAGACCCTGCCAGGCACGTATGGAGTGTTGGTGATAGTGTCGTTGGAATAGCCGACGTAGAAGGGAGACTGGTCTGTCGGACTGCGAAGCAAAATGTCAATGCTATGGATGATAAAGACATGACTCGAGCAGGCTGAGCTTACGCTGCGGCAGGAGCAGTGAAGGTCTTTGGTGGCTGCTGAGCTGCGACAGACCCTAATGCTGCTCCAAGGAGGAACGCGTAGTATTTGGTGAGCATGCTAGTTGAACTTTTGCAGTTGGAACTTGGCAAACGAGGTGGCTTCTTATATACCCCTCGGCAAGCACAGTACTGCCGACTAGGGCCATTGCTCAAGGATCCCTTCGGGAAAACGAGCATGAATGTTCCTTGTACCCGCGATTCAGATGCAGCATTGATTTGGCCTCTGTTCCATCGTGCTTGTTCATTGTAGCGAGTCGCACAAGAAAGTTGTTTGTTCGGTCAGCCCCTGACCCGGATTTGCTACAGTAGCAAATAGCGAAAAACAGTAGTAAACATGCCTGTACGCGTCACCTTCCGGTCGTCCGTTGTTCCATAGCCTTCCTCAGGTGAACGACTCAGCCCTTCTTCGGTCGGTTGTCATACGAAGAAATGGTGGGACAAAGTGCGAAAAGGGACATAGACTTGCAATTTTTCATGCGGGTCCGTCATGTTGCACGCGCAGTTGAGGTTCCATAGACCAGTAGGGTGTCCGTGCTATCCTTTGTCGGCGTCGTTGGGAATAGCAACTCGTTCTATCACCAACAAATTTGAATGCAAGCAAGGTTGGAGCCGACTGTCTCGGTCGGCCCTTCCCAATTTCAGAAGGGATGGGTTGGGCTCCCACAGCAAGTTCGCCTGTCACTTCGTTTCCCAGCGGGATGAGGAAAAACCGGTGTTGCGCAACACGACGATGTACTCTCGCAGGTTGTGATGCACGTATCCATATCTCATAGGTACGGGTGTCATCTCATTGTCTGTAAGCTCATGGTGATGAGTGTTACCTCAGGGGTCGCTTTCCGCATGATCTCACCAACCAGATTACACGGGACGGTCGTGATCCGGTCGCATCTGGTGGATTCGCGGACATTTATCGAGGAATTCTTCAAGACAATGGGCGGTCCATCAGAGTGCGCTTTTATGTTGCGATCGACAAAACACTTTCGAGACACCGTCACCGCAGGTTGCCGTCAAAGCCATCAAGACCTACTCGGGTGAGGATGGCAATTTTTACAAGAAAAAAAGGTAATGCACCGTTCACTTCTCCGTTTACCAGTTCGCATTGCTCTCTGCGGCGGGACTGACCCTGCAAAATGACAAAGCGTCTCCGGCGGGAAATTAAAGTATGGCTGGACCTCAAACATGACAACGTTTTACCACTCCTTGGTACTGCCATGGGTTTCGGCCAATTCCCTGCCATGGTGTGTCCATGGGTGGAGAATGGCGTACTGACGTCTTACCTCAACGACCATCATGATAGTCTCACGGTGGTCGAGATCCTTGGTCTAGTAAGTCTTTTGATAACCTCGTGGCAGAACGGGCGTGTGATCCCAGTCCCTATAGCTCAATAATGTTGCTTCTGGCCTACAGCATCGTGAGTGTGCCAGATTGCGTCATATCTGGATCACTCCGATCCTAAATTTTACAGTCCATTCACGTTCTGTCGTGCACGGCGACCTATCAGGTGTACGTACCGTCATACTATGTGTAGTCACGTTACACCTTTGACCTGTACTCTCTAGTCAAACATCCTCATTCATGAAAGCGGAAGGGCATGCATTACCGACTTTGGTCTATCGATGTTGTTGACCGAACTTGGTGCATCGACGTTCGCCACATCCTTCCATGCACGGGGCACCTTGCGCTGGATGGCTCCTGAGTTACTTGACCTCGAAGTGCCTGAGGATGACGCTGATGACGACCCACCACGCGTGTCGGCCACGACACAGAGCGACGTGTATTCGTTCGGGAGCATCATGTTACAGGTCCGTCGGACCCCTTCTACGCACCGGACTGCGCGTTCTCATATACGTATTGGTCAGATTCTGAGTGGCCAGGTGCCTTACCATTATTACAAGCGCGAAGCACAGGTCTTGCATGCCATATCAAAAGGGAAGACGCCGAGACGGCCGAGCAGCGCTTTTGTCACGGAACGTCGATGGATGTTCATACAACGGTGTTGGTCTGCCGTGGATACTCCACGTCCCCTGAGCAAGAAGATCGTGGAATTTACCGGAGAGGAGCTTGTTGGTCATCGACCGCCGGAGATAGTCGCGCCTCCGCAGGTCGAGGACGTCGATGCACGGCTTCGCAAGCGCATCCTGGTCCAATCTACTGCAACACGTCCACACCCTCCACTGGATGAGATACCGCCCCCAGCTCCCACTCCGAACCGACCACCTTATTACCGACCACGGGAAATTGTGACGCCCGAGGATGGTGTCAACGCATGGCATCGCACGCACATATCGGTCGAATCTACTGCAACACGCTCGTGCCCGCCACCGAATGACCCCCGCTCCAACACCGCGCGCACAAGCCCAGCACGCCAAAATCCTCGCCTGGACTTTCTCCAGCAGCCTCACCAACATCCGGGTTCGAGGGACGGCGACGGCAGCGTTCCTGAAATCAACGTTGAACCACTGGTGAGCAGTCCTGTTCTTGCGCATGCACCACACTCAAAATGTTTTCTGTCTGCGGGTATGTAGTCTGGACCTGAATCACCGAAACTTGACCCATCGTTTTTGATCCCCAAGGCCGCTAATCGACCATTCCCCGCTAATCGACCATTCCCGGAGCTGGACGACAAATACGTTACTCGAATTCCCTGGGTGCCTTCTTTTCCTTGGCGACGAGGCATTATCTACCCCCCCAACGTGAGGCCCACGTCCACCTCCAATGCTAACTATCATCGCGTGTATTCCAATCTGTATTCCAACCCGAACCCAGATCCTAGTCGGTCCCAGAATGGTTATGTGCGGACGCGCACGCAGAATCTGTCGACGTCGATGGGACCTACTGTGCCAATAGGTGGGACGCTGGAGGCTGTGGCGTACCCGGCGCCGCCAGCGAGCCTGGAGTACAAGGTTAGTAAAGACCGTGATCGGTAATGGGACAAAGATCGAGATCGAGATAGAAATAGGGACGGAGAAAGAGAGAGGAACGGAGAGAATATACCATCAAAACAAGGCACCGATTTGGTGTGATGCCAATGGCAGAGTCTCACCGTGACCCTTCCGTGATTGGGCTACAAGACTGAACAAGGACCTGACGTCACCGCCTACACCATTCCTACCGTGGCGCATCCTACTTTTCCACTGGGACACTATCTTCCTCTGTGTACCATTTTCTTTCCTTGGTATCACAAGTTGGTTGAATTCGGTTTGCCAGTGACGAATTTATTTAACGGGTCGTCAGGTCATTGTTTAGGGTAACACTTGCATTATTTGTTCTCTCTTAGAACCTGACTGCAGCGCTACTGACTGCTGTCATAGTTGTATACCATTCGCTGTTCCCAGATACAAGGAAAATAAAGTTTACTTTCGTATAGTACAAAACACGCACACTCGTGCAGTGCCATCTCTAGTACAAGCCACCTCACAGACTTCTTCATCGCAAGGCTCGCGGTCAAGAGTACGTCGCTGCTCGGCCCTAGTACTCGCCAGCATTTCTCGATCGGTCGATCCGATCATCCCAATGTAGACGTGTCGAGTGTGATCACGACACGCACGTCGCACAAGGCCTTGGACTTGCCAAATGAAACAGGTGTAGCGGGTGGGTCAGCTCGACCGTTCTTGTGCAACGACACGTAGTACAACGGCACGACCTAGTGAGCTGTGCGGTATGCCTAGCGACCGATAGTACATGATGCTGTGTGAAAGTTGTTTGTTCAAGTTTGTCTGTTGTATCGAGCCTCAAGCCAACGTTTAAATGTGCTTTACAACGTGCTCTGATGCACGCATCCAATAGGTGCGAGGGTCGTTTCATTATCTGAGCTGACTCTATGTTGATTTTTGCTGTAGCGGACACTTTCCCAATGATCTCACCGATCAGGTTACTCGGGATGGCCATGATCCAGTCGCATCTGGTGGATTTGCGGATATCTATCGGGGGGTGTTTCAAGACAATGGACAGTCCATCAGGGTGCGCTTCCATTTTCTGATCATCAAAACACTTCGCTGACACGGTCACCGCTGCAGGTTGCCATCAAAGCTATTAAAACTTATTCGGGTGAGGATGTCAATTTTTCCAAGAAGAAAAAGGTAATGTTCATTCTCATCTGGTTTGTTCAGAATATTCTCCAGTGGGACTGACCCGCGAATCTCAGCGTCTTTGGCGGGAGATCAAAGTGTGGCTGGATCTCAGACATGATAATGTTTTACCGCTCCTCGGTACTACCATGGGTTTCGGCCGATTCCCTGCCATGGTGTGTCCTTGGGTGGAGCATGGTGTACTAACGTCCTATCTTGAGGGCCGTTATAATAGTCTTTCTGTGATCGAGATTCTTGGTCTTGTAAGTTCCTCGGTAACCTCTGAGTCGTGTGGGAACCCTAACCCTAGTCCCTATAGCTCAACAGCGTTGCCTCTGGCCTGCAGTATCGTGAGTGTGCTACATTGAGTCACATCTGCTACTGCCAATTCTAACCCGCATCTCTTGCCTTGGCAGTCCATTCACGTTCTGTCGTGCACGGCGACCTATCGGGCGTACGTATCATCTCACTGTAATCATGTTGCACAGTTGACCCGTACTCTTCAGTCGAACGTTCTCATTCACGAAGGCGGAAGAGCATGCATCGCCGACTTTGGTCTATCGATGTTATTGACGGAACTTGGGGCATCGACGTTCGCCACGTCCTTTCATGCACGAGGCACCTTGCGCTGGATGGCTCCCGAGTTACTTGACCTCGAAGTGCCCAAGGACGACGTGGTTGATGACTCGTCACGCGCGGGGCCCACGACCCAGAGTGACGTGTATTCGTTTGGGAGTATTATGTTACAGGTACGTCAGACTCATCCCCGTCTATTCCCCGAACTGTACATTCTCATGCGAGTATCGTGCAGATTCTGAGTGGCAAACTCCCCTACCACTATTACAAGCGGGAAGGGCAGGTCTTGCATGCAGTATCAAAGGGGATGACACCAGAACGGCCGGGCACTTCGCTGGTCACGGAACGTCGGTGGTTGCTCATACAACGGTGCTGGTCCACCGTAGATATCACTCGATCGCGCCCTTCGAGTGAGGAAATCCTGGAGTTCGTCGAACAGGAGCATATTCATTACCAATCGTGGGAGTTCGTGGCGCACCTCGGGGATAGTGCAATGAAGGCAAAACATCACAGTGATGCTATTTCCCATTATTCGGCGGCATTAGCGCTTCATTCAACCGTGCCATCCAGTCTCTTCGTCAAGCGAAGCAAGGCGTACGTAGCAAGTGGTTTGTGGGAGGCAGCGTTGAATGACGCAAACAAGGTTTGTCTCTGCGTGTCAAGCAAACTAGTCCTCATTGATGGATCATAATCAGGTGATCGAGCTTGATCCGTCGTCCCCATGGGGTTACGAGAGAAAGCATGCAGCATTACACAAGGCGGGAGACTATACAAACGCAATTAAAGCATTCGAGATAATGCTGTCGAAAATCTCGCAATCACCTGATCCAGAGATTCGCGGTGAGGGTATCGACATCATGCTAACGTTCACCTATTGATCTTCTGTCCTAGGGCTTTACCATCAGTACATAAATCCAAGCGAGACGAGAGTGGTGATTCGGACCACTGTTCAGGATACCACTCGTGACTCTCCACGGGTGCTTATCAACACTATCTCTGGCCGTCTTGTGGATAAATCGGAACAAGTATCCGCACCGGAATCGCTCCCGGTTTTTAACAAGCTAATCTCCACCATGACGACCAACATCGACCATGCCCGCATCGAGCAGGACATTACACAGTACTATCGTTACGCCATGTTTTCGCACAAGTGGGACGACAATGAACCCTCGTTCGAGAAAGTCAAAGACATCGTAGTTTATGATCTCGAGTCGTTTCCCACCAACGACAAGCTTCGAATGTTTTGCAAGATTGTGCGGGATGCCGGATTTCACTGGGCATGGAGCGATACATGTTGCATCAATAAAGCAGATCACTTCGCGCTCCATGAAGCCCTAGCTTCCGCGTTCAAGTGGTACCAAGGTTCTGCTCAGACGCTTGTTTTACTCCGTGGAGTTCGTTCTCCGTCGCAGCGCGGGGATCTTGTGAAGAGCATTTGGAACTCTCGCATCTGGGCATTCCAAGAATACCAAGCCTCTAAGGTGGTCCGGTTCTACAATGAAGACTGGACACTCTACTTAAACCTCGACATTCCCAACCACAAGGAGTCGCCCGAAATTCTCTCGGAGATGGAGGAGGCAACGGGTATCTCGGAGCAAGCCTTGATGGCCCTTCAGCCCGGCCTAAATGATATACGAGAGAAGTTATATCTAGCTTCCACACGACAGACGACTCTACTGGAGGATGAGGCATATGCACTGCTGGGGATATTTTCTGTCTCCTTGCCAGTGGTGTACGGTGAGGGGGACCAGGCGCTTGGACGACTACTGTCGCAGCTTATCACGAACACGGGAGACGCGAGCATCCTCGCATGGACTGGGAAATCAGGCAGCTTTAACAGCTGTCTCCCAGCCCGCATCCATGTGTTCAGCCAGCCATTGACCTTACACATCCCATCGGCCAGCGAAATGGAGAACATCACTGCCCGATTTCGCAAATCTTCGCTGGACCTCAAATCGGTCAACGAATTATACGACCGACTTGACCAGCTTCCTGTTCTATCTTTCTTGGGAAAACGGATGAGGCTCCCATGCATTACTTTCAAACTCGGGACATTGTCGGTTTCTTCGAGCAGGTCAGAACGAGTATTCCGTGCACGGACTACCTTACTTGGGACAGTGGAAATTCGGACGGAGGAGGATCTCTCTCGATTCAACCGTCTATACCTCGTTCACCCCTGGATTGACTTTCTCCTCGACCGACAGGCTATCGGAAGTGTATTGGAGAGTCCTGTGGAGAACACAGACTCAGATGATCAATCTTCTACGATAGATCAGCTGTCCTTACTCCCAGATCCTCCCATTTCCACGCTTGCAATACCGCGTTCACGTATGGCGCAGCTCGCCTCCCGCATTCGGTTATTGTTTGGTAGACGGGAAGCCCCACGCCCTGGAGATGACGCACGTGTTCGGTCGCCGTCACTTTTATCGGAGACGGACAAAATGATATTTGCATTCCGAATGCTTGCTCTCCTGACTCAACCGTTTGGCGCGTTGTTACTTGCACTCGGCAGTGATGCGCCGGCATACAGAAGGGTGGCTACAGAGAGTCTGATTACTGTCCAGGTTGAGGAGATCACTCCGGCGGTGTTGAACAAGCTGATAGAGGGTGTGTCTGTATTGGATGTACTTTGACGACGGCTGTTGTGTCCATGACACGCGTGCATGAGTTGTAATCATTTCCGGTTCCCGGGTTTTAGGTTTGGCGATCTTGATGGACAGTTCGAGATCGTCATGTTGCATGCATTGGAACGCCTGTGTCATCGTTGGCTTCACTCGTTTCATTTTCTCGTTCTTACGAGCGCACTATTGTCTATATATCACCCGTACAAAGTCTTTGTGTATGTTCATCACCGTGACCTCTTTTGATCAACCCGTGTTCGTTGTTACACTCTGACATCGGAAGTAGTGTCCAATCGTTAAAACCACGGTGGTACCAAGATACACAGGCTCTCGGTTCCCTAGGGGCATGATCTGGACGAGCAGGCGACGACGATGGCGACAAGACCTGACAAGAATTGCATAGCTGTCCCACAAACGTTGGTCATCCTTCCACAACTATTTCCAGGCGTCCTAAGTCTGAACAAGCTTTCGATGAACCCGAGAAGCCTGCGGTTCAACGAACGTCACGGATGGTGAAGGATCGTTCTATGACCAAGCGTCGACGTCGATGGGTAGTGCAGTGCCATTGGAGAGAACTCACGAGACTGTGGGGTACAAGTCAGCGCCTGTTGGTCATCTTGGGTCAGCGAAAAGGTCGGTGTTGGTCCTTGGGTGTGCAAGTACGTTTTCGGTGGTCGCGGGTTACTGTTTGTTCATGTTTACATAAGTTCAACGAGGCATTCTATTGATAGCACTACAATATGCTTATACAGGATCGAAGTAAAATTTTACTGCTTGAAGAGCAACTCTCTGTTGTTCCTTTGTTACTGAACCACGCACGCAAACTTGGATGTACAGGTACGAGTGTGCTAAGATCTCATCGCCCATGAGCTGATGCTAAAAGTTGCCTTAGCGAACACTTTCCGAATGATCTCACCAACCAGGTCAGTCTGGAAGGTCGTGACCCAGTCGCATCTGGTAGATTGGCGTACGTCTACCGAGGCATGCTCCAACACGATGGACAGTCCATCAAAGTGCGCTTCTCCTTTTTGATGGTCAACAAGTCAATGAGCAAACACCGTCACCACAGGTTGCCATCAAAACCATCAAGGCTTACTCGGGCGAGCATGGCAATGTTTCCGAGAAACAAAATGTAATTCTCTCTCTCCCCCAGCCCACCGTCACATCGTTCTCTTTACTATGCCAGTGGAATTGACTTTGTGATCCCCACAGCGTCTTTGGCAGGAGATCAAATTGTGGCTGACCCTCAAACACACCAACGTCTTACCAATCCTCGGAACAACCATGAGTTTCGGCCAGTTCCCTGCCATGGTCTTTCCCTGGGTGGAGAATGGCACGCTGACGTCTTATCTCGAGGACCATTATATGAGTCTCTCGAGGCATCAGATTTTTGGTCTGGTATGTCTTTTGGTCACCTCGTGGGAAACGGATCCGACCCCAGTCGCTACAGCTCAATGATGTCGCTTCTGGTTTACAATATCGTGAGTGCATCAGATCCTTTTACATCCGAAGCACTGCCAATTCTGAGCAACGTGTTCTGCAGTCCATTCACGTTCTATCGTGCATGGCGACCTATCTGGCGTGTGTATTAACACACTCACTTATATTCTTCCATTGACTCGTACTCATAGACAAACATTCTCATTCGCGAAAATGGGAGACTCTATCTTTCCGATTATGGCCTATCGACATCATTGACCGAACTCGGGGGGTCAATGTTCGCCACGCCCTTCCATGTATGGGGTGCACTACGCTGGACAGCACCCGAGTTACTTGACAATGAGATACCCGAGGATGACACGGACAAGGAATCGTCACGCGTGGCTCCCACGACACAGAGTGACGTGTATTCGTTTGGAAGCATCATGTTACAGGTCTGTGGAACCACTCCCTTCTGTATCACGCCTTACTTGCTTACACGCGCGTTGAACAGATTCTGAGCGGCAAGGTGCCATACCATTATTACAATCACGAACTGGAGGTCTTGTATGCAATATCAAAAGGGAAGACTCCGCTGCGGCCACGCGGTATCTTCGGACGGCTGATCAACGAGGATGAATGGATGTTCGTACAACGGTGTTGGTCTACCGTGAATACCATTCAGTCCCGCCCTTCGAGTGAAGAGATCGTGGAGTTCACTAAATGCCAGCGTGCTGGTGGGTATTCGTCGAGGCCCTTGGGGTTCTCATGGCGTCGGGGGAGAGTATTGCGCCCACGACCGCCACACGACAGGGTTCTTAAAAACGTGAGCTCTCCCATTCTTACCCATTCACAGTACTCGCAAAGTTTTCCCTCTGCCAGTATACACCAGCGCAGCATGCCCCCTCGTCATCCACCTCCAACGCCGAGTCCAGTTCTAAAAAGGACAATGGTTCGGACCTTTCCTTGGATTCTAGTTATGGTTGCGATCTTCCCGGTTGGCATTCGTCGAGGCCCCTGTGGCCCACGTACCTCGACGGACCGTGGAGTCACGGGGCCATCCCACCATCACATCGCCGATCCAAATCATGCGCACCCCCACCACCAAGTGACAACAACAGGATTCCTGACCTCAACACCGAGTCATGCGTGAGCTCTTCCATTCTTGCACATACATTGCACTTACAAAGTTTTCCCTCTGCTCGTGTACACGGACGCAGTCCGCCCCCTTGTCATCCACCTCCAACGTCGAGTTCGGCTCTAAAAGGGACAATGGTTCGCACCTTTCCTCGGATTCAAGTGATGGCAGTGATCTCTCCTCCAACTGGAACTTGAAACCGGATTCGTATCAGTCCCAGAATAACTGCATCGGGGTGCGGGAAGAGGAGCCGACTGGCTATGAACCATCATGCATATCTGCGTCACCGTCGCCCAGGATGCAACCCGGGATGTTGCCGAATGCACCATACAGGTACGGGTGCATCTCATATTCATTAGCTCGTATTGACTGCCTTAGTCCATTGTCTTCGAATGCTCTCACCGGTCAAGTCACTCGAGACAGTTACGATCCCGTCGCATCTGGTGAATTTGTGAATATTTACCGAGACATACTTCAACAAGACTCGAAACCAGATGCACATCAGTCCCAGAATAACTACGTCGTGGCGCACGAGCAGGAGCGGTTTTTAGCTGGTTATCAATCATCATTCATGTGTGCGTCATCATCGCCCAGCATGCAACCCGGGATGTCGCTGGATGGACAATACAGGTACGGGTGCATCTCGTATCCATTAGCTCGTATTGATCGCCTTAGTGGATGGTCTTCGAATGATCTCACCATTCAGGTCACTCGAGAAAGTCACGATCCCGTCGCATCCGGTGGATTCGCGGATATTTACCGAGGCGTGCTTCAACAAGACAATGGACGGTCCATCAAAGTGAGCTTCTCTCTGGTGAGCAACAACGCAACTAATAGGCACTGTTGCCACAGGTTGCCATCAAAGCCATCAAGACTTACTTGGACGAGGACGACAACCTTACGAAACAAAGGGTAGTCCTTTTTCACTCCCGACTCACCCTCTCAGCATCACTTTCTTGCTGTGTTGTGGGACTGACCTTACGAATCACGCAGCGTCTTCGGCGGGAGATCAAAGTGTGGCTGGATCTCAGTCATGATAATATCTTACCCCTCCTGGGGACAACCATGGGATTTGGTCGATTCCCTGCCATGGTGTGTCCTTGGGTAGAGAATGGCACCTTGACGGTGTATCTCAAGCACTGTTATGACAGTCTCTCTGTGGTTGAGATTCTTGTTCTAGTAAGTCTCTTGGTACCTCGTCATTGGGGAAATGGTCCTGACACCAGTCGCCACAGCTCAATAATGTCGCCTATGGTTTACAGTATCGTGAGTGCACCAGCTCAGGTTAAATCCAAACCATGGCAAGTTCAAGTAATATCCTTTACAGTTCACTCGTGTTCCATCGTACATGGCGACCTATCGGGAGTATGTATCGTCATGCCTAGCTGCACCCCCATTGATCCCAAATTTTCAGTCAAACGTACTCATTCATGGAAACGGGAGAGCATGTATTGCCGACTTTGGTTTATCAATAGTGTTGACTGAGTTCGGGGGGTCAACGTTCATCACGTCTTGTCATGCGCGGGGGACCCTACGTTGGATAGCTCCCGAATTACTTGACCTCGAGATACCCGAGGACGAGACGGGCGAGGAACCGCCACAGGTGACCCCCACGACACAGAGTGACGTGTATTCATTTGGAAGTATCATGTTACAGGTACGTGGCACCCCCTACACACCGCATCATACGTTCTCATACGTGTGCTGGACAGATTCTGAGTGGCCAGGTTCCATACCATTATTACAAGCATGACGGGCAGGTTGTGCTTGCAATATCAAAAGGGAAGATGCCGAGATGTCCTAGCAGTAAGCTGGTTACGGAGCGCCGATGGATGTTCATACAGCAGTGTTGGTCTACTGTGGATATCGCTCGGTCCCGCCCTTCGAGCACGGAGATTGTGGCATTTATTGATCAGGAGCTTGTTGATTGCAGGTTGCGAGAGATCCTGACGCCCACGGCCCTCGAGAATCCAAGCCCTCCCGCGCAAGTCACGGTCGAATCCACTGCAACACGCTCGCAGCTGCCACCGGACGAGATATCAACCCTAGTTCTCCGTCCGGCCCAACCACCACCCGCGCGGGAGATCGTGACACCCAGGGTCGCCGTCGACCCATCGCATCGTTCGTGCATTCCAGTCAAATCTATTGCAACATCCCCACACCTGTCACCGAACGTCCCCATCTCCAATTCCGCATCCACAAGGTCAGTGCCCGGATATCTACGCCAACACCAACATTCCAGCTGCGTTCCCGATACTATCGTTGAGCTGTCGGTGAGTCTCCCCCGTTCTTGTACAAATGTCAACTCTCAACGTTTGTTATTTGCCTATGTGTGCGGGCATGCAGTCCCAGTCAGAGACGACCTCGCCCGAGTCAACAGAGCTTGAGCCACCAGAACTCGTAATCTCCGAGTCCAACCCCTCCCCCAATCTGAACTCGAATCTGGGTCCGGGTGTTTCCCAGCATGGTTATGTGTGCTTTCGCACGCAGAATCCATCGACATCGATGGAACTTACGGTGCCAGTGAGTGGGGTGCACGAGGCTGTGGCGTACCCGGTGTCCCCAGCACCGCCAGAGTACAAGGATAGGGAGCGGGACACAAGTCGAGATAAGGATGAAG
>JBBPJP010000481.1:0-18711 GCA_038088775.1 Boletus barrowsii | reverse complement strand
GCAAGAGCATAAGGATCCAGGTTACACTTGGGACCAGTTGTATAGGTGATGATAGTGGGGAAGACAATGGCAGTGTGGTTGTCCTGAAACTTGCTCTTCTTCTTGCCTCGCTGGGTTTTCTTTCCTGATCCCTCCACACTAGTTTCTCCTTGCTGCTGCTGTTGGAATTTCGGGTTGTCACCCTTCTGCTTTATGGCCAATATTTTATTGGCCTGAGCTGGTTGTTTTCCTTTGTGGCCACCAAGAAGGTGCTGGTCCCATCTGGAGGATGATGTCCATGGTGGAAGGGAACTTGCTTAGGAGCAGTATCATCTGGATGCCAGAGGGGACTTCATAGCTAGCTGCCTTTAACTTCATAAAGAGATTTGCTGCCTTGTCAAGGGCAGGGACAGGGTAAGAGGATGATGGTATTGAGAGCTCAAGGAGCTCCTTAAAGATGGCATACACTCCAGAGAGACTGGGTGTAGTGTACTCATTGTGAAGTGCCTTCACAAGGTCAGCAGCATCCATCAGGGCTGTGTGCTTCACTCAGATGAGCTCAGAGAGCCTCATATTCATAGATCCCAACATCTGGTCATTGGCCTTAGACCAGCTGATCCAGGTATTCCTTTCCTCTGCATTACTTGTGGCAGTAAGTGCCATTGGACATGAGAGTTCAAGGGCCCATGTGGATCCAGCACTATTCTGATACTTTAACTACACAAATACATCATTGGTAGATAGTTTTATTCACCACAGTACTATAACTATAGACAAACCAGAATTGTAACACAACAACTGCAGCCATCTAGCACAATTTTTGCACAGTGAAGTTAAAAACCATGTAGAAATAAATGTGCAGATATTCTGCCATAGAGTTCACACATGAGTGAAATATCTCCAACAGATTATTCTCTGCATTGTCATGTGGATAACATAGTGGGTAAAGGCAGTCTGGAAGTAGTTCTGGGAATAAAATGGTAGTTAAGTACAAGAATAGTATAAGTTGCAAGGCTGCTGATGGTACACAAGCATACCTGGTCATTTCTGGAATGGTATGCAGTCAAGATTGGAGGTCCTGGACACTAGGTTATAGGAACAACAAAAGGCAGAAAAAATTGGTGATGAAGGCAATGCAGCTAATGAAGACACACTGAAGAACAAAGTAAAGAGGTTCTATGAGCTTGTTGCAGCAGAGCAGTGATTGCAGAATATGATGTTGTGACATGTGTCACATACACTGATCACTATTATATATAATACTGAGCAGTGTAGACTGAGAACAATATAATGAATATGATATTGGATAGAGGTCATGTAAGTATGTAGAGATGATTATTATTTCCTCAAACTAGTTAGTTGTACATGGTATATTGCCAGGGGCCAGAATAATCATGAAGAGCAGTGGTGAGCTACCACTGGCTGTTATGGGATTGACTAAAGAGGACCCACCCCTCTGTGGGTCAGGCACCCTAAAGCCTTATTCAAGCATTATCTACAGGTTGTGTTGTATTTATGTGGTGCTCCTAAAAGGGGCTTCACCCCCCCTCCCTCGCTTTGCTTGGGGGGCCCCCCCCATCCTAACACTAACCACTTAACCTATCAGTCTGGAGAAGAAAGGAGAAACTAACATAATATTGGTCTTATTTTTGTGACTAATTTACCCTTTAAAACTGTCCTCACACATGAAGTAGTGACTCAACACTTAGATCAGAGGAGAGAACAGAGATGTTCAGTGATTGGGACAGGCAGTATTACAGGTATAAGTGACTGACAATGCCATCCAGATGGTGCATTAATACCTTTATACCAGCATACTCATATAAAATCTAATCATCAGGCTTGGTAGTCCTCTGATTCTGGGCCAATATAGATGGCGTTTGCATGGTATAGGCCAAAGAACCCAGGCATAGTAGAAAGGATGTTGTGAAGCACCTTGATCATCTGGAGCCAAAAGCATGACATTAAAGTGTTCTATGTTTGGGTTAATGATATCTTGGGTATGTCAAACATTATAAGTTATGTAATTGATGTGGAGAATGTTATAACAATAAATGTGGTTGTTCTTGAACACTATTTGATTCAGAGTCCCAACTACCAGTTCCAAGAGCTCCCATGAGGTTGCCATCTGAGTCTCAGCTGCCAGGCTTTGTTTGGGTGCAGAAGCAAGTGGACAGTCCTAGATTAATCTTCACAAAGGACTCCTTGGCATGCATGTCCTTGATGTGTCATAGCAAATGGACCTTCATCTTCCCAATAAATTCCTACAAATACAGTATTCAGTAACTCCCAATCTGGTACTCAAACCTTACTGACCATTGTTGTAGGATCATTTATCTCTTTTGGTGCAATCTGAGACAGGTTCACTGGGAAGTTTTGCATCTTGCCCATATGGTAGTGTTCTTCAGAAGTATTGGGGATGAGCTCCTGATCCTGGAGGGCACTTGGGAAGGATTTAGCACAAATACAATGAATGCAAGCTTCTCAATGCTTTATGTGTGTAAACTAAATGAGAAATTCCTTGTAACTGGTCCATATATATGTATGGTCCTTTGCTGGTGTGATGCTCAAGCTCCCCCTACAATTAACAATATTGGTATAACAGTAGATATTATAGAGATTTTACATATATAGTCTGTATAGAATAAGAGTCTGTAGTTCTGTACTGCCTGATCTATGATGTATAGTTGCCAAAAGCATGGATCCTGTATGTTTGAAGGCTAAAAAAATTCACTTGCCAAGTGCTATGCCCAGTGTCTTGAGATAATTTTGAGGTAACTGGGGTAGATTATTTTTGCTTTGAGGCTACATGTGCTGGACGATGGTTGCAAGCCTCAGTTTCATGAGATAGTTCTGTTGTGGCAAAAGCAGAGCATGTATTGGCTTGAAATGTGGGCATAGCTTGTCCTAGAACCACTGTGACTTGTTCCATAACTTTGAGAGTCTTATTCATGTGCATCCTCAACTTTGCAAGCCCATGCCAGTGGGTTAGTAAGAAAAGGAGGTATAGAATCCCTGTGTTGTGCAGCTTGGGAAGAAGAGCTTCAAAGACAGAAATTGCTTACTTGAACATGCAATCAGATGAAGTTGGTAGCAAAAGCTTAATAACACACCTATAGCAGATCTTTAAAATCATGGACTGCCATTTTTTTCATTTTGGAAGAATTCCTTGCAAAATGCTAAATGGTATCATGCACAAAAGTTGGAACCTGACAATAACTGCTTTGTGGTGAGTAGAAGCTCTAATACATGGTTCCATCACTAAGCTCACCACACATTCAACTCATCTACCAGACACATCTTGGGACAATAGATAATATAAAGTAGATGGGTAAAGATCATCTTTCAAATCCCCAATTCAACTTCATGCATAAGAGCTACTACAAGCATATGAAAGAGATCAAAGCCTGTATGTCCTAGCTTATCCAAAAGGACATTTGAGAGGAGAAATCACCTTCATCATTATTTTCAAACATTGGAACATACTATGGTAGGTACTAAAGATCCTGGCTTGAGGAGGTCCTCAGCTTGCAAGCTGTTAACCACATAGTGTCATTCAAATATTAGTTTGCATGTGCCATTAACCAAGTCTCATTGTTCTTTGGTATCTGTACATAGTAAAAGGGTTTGCTGGAGAGTAACTCTCTCCATGCCAAGGATGCTCAGATGCTCCTTTCTGATAAGACACTGCAGACACAGGCATGTACCAAGGTTACATATCATTGCAATGAGGACCCTGGCAGCAATAAGTAATGGTCAATTGTAACTGAAACATGCTTACTCCTTGGGACAATCTGTTGAGTATGTGAATATGCATGGATAGAAGTACCATTAAACTCCATCACAATAGTTTATGACAATACCATGTTCATAGGCCTCAAGAAATTCTTGATCTAGAAGTACCTTCCATTGTGCATGAAATAACTCTTGGTGGCAATGAGTATAAAAAGCATTACTGGGTGCCTTGTTCCCAGCATGTTTGATATAAAGTCCTTGAATTTGTTGGGGAGCTAGTGCATGTAGGTCAAACACATAAAATTGCATCCAAACCAGAGTACTCATGGATTAAAAATATGATGTGTGTGCAACTACATGCAGAGGGTTGACATCTATGGTACTTGGACTTCTTGTCAAAGGGTACATATAACAGCCATAGCTTTTGATTGCCAAATGCATCAGACAAGTCACATTGGATGAAAATATCAGCCTAGTAACCACATGTGAAAGGTCACACCCCAGTTTGCCTGGCAATTCTTGAAGTTTCTGATATACTTTGATAAATGCTAGAGATGTATATAATTTACTGTGAACACAAACTTCATGATTCTTGTGTGGTGTGAACCAGAGAAGCTCATAAGGCTCATAATAAAAAAATAGCACATGTGTGGTATCTGTTGCTTTCTCTTTGATAATGTCCACCAGAGATTGATGATGCAGCTGGATGGGGATGTGGACCTTGGGTCCAGGATGTTGTGAGTGACTGTGGAATGGAATTAATATTTGGATAGGGATGTGGCACCATGATCCTCCCACATCCAACCATGCTTCCACATCCTTATCAAAGTCATTAGAGCCTAACTTGTGATCTATTGCATTTCAATTGGTGGCCCAAATGTCTTCAACCTGAAAGTTCTCGTCACCAATGACACTGAGAAGTTCCCTGAAGCTAGCCTTGAAGTTCTAGGAGCTACCATTACAATACCATTTACCTAAATGAAAAGGGCTTTTATTGGGATATCAAAAAAAGGGAGTTTGGGACTGGTTTGTATCTGGGGTAGCATGACTTGGGTGCTGGTTTTTGGGAATGTTGTTACTTAGCACAATATCAAGGAAAAACCCCAAACATATTTTTTCATGTGGTAAAAATTGTTGAGAGAGCAGTATATGTGGATTGGAGACATGACTGGAGTAATGTTGAATCCTGAGGTGACAATGAGGATGTATCCATGGGAATGCTCTGTTGCAATGGTTTCTACATGGGAGGAAGTCCCTAGATCCTTTAAGTAGCTGATGATTCAGCCAACATTCCCTATGTTGAGCAAGAGACAAGTTGTTATCTGAGTTAGCACATGAAGTTGCTGGATTGTATGGTGTAGACTTGAGAGAAATGCCTAGGGAATTTGGGGTATCCTGAGAGATCTGAAACTTAGCTGCAAATCAAGATCAAATCAATTACCTTGCATACCTGTCTCCTGAGATCAGACTGCACACCAGGCTCTGGCTTAGATGCAATAAGTATTGTATCCTATGTTGGACTGTGAGCCTGCTTGTGTTGATATACCTTCTTTGCTCTGGCAAGTGCACTAGCCAACCTCTTCTTTTCCCAGTGACATCCTCTCTCATGGTGGGTAAAGGAATCAAGATCCATGAACTGTTGACCACAAACACATATTTGATGAAAGAAGTTGGCCATACATCTGAGTTAGAGTAGGAATGTCAACACTTAACCATAACAGCTAGTGACCTAAATGACAACCCTGAGAGCAAGTAGAACTTGGGAACCAGATATTGGTTAATGGGTACATGCCAGCAAAGCTGGGAAATGTGTCAACTGCAAAGTCACTTGTAACAGGATGGGCTTGGCAACAGATTAAAGTCTGCTTCATGCACCAGTGGGTGAGATGGTAGACCAGGAAAGATGCAGTGTACAGCAGGGGAAACTTGACAAGGGGTTAATATTAAGATAGTATATAGAAGGTATTGGAGGAAATAGAGTAATGGATCTGATGGCCAGGATTACTGAGTACTGAGAGCTAGAAGATGTTTGAAAACTCAAGATAGATAATTGATTGCAATGGCTTACCACTCAAGAACTTGATCTCTTAATGCTCTTGTAGGTGATGTTGGAAATGGACAACATGAGCCTGCCTTTCACACTATGTGTATCACCAAGATTATAGACCATGCTAAGTGTCTTCTTGATAGCCTTTTCCCCAAGTCCATCCACCACATCACATTCTAACTTCTCATAGTCAAGCTGACAACTCTCCATTTCTCAACCAATGTCTGGCACCACAAGAGAAGGGCTCCATCTGTCATGGCCAGTTTGGATAAAAATGTCTGTGAGTTATACAGCAGTTAATATCAACTTATCTGAATATCTGGATAAATTTTATACTACAGTACAGCCACATAGAATACTACCTTCATGAGCTGCAACAAGCTGGTCTGTTTTGCATGTTATATGGCCACAAATAGTCTCCAGTGAAATCACACTCATTTCCTTAGATGTAGTTGTTATGGTTGAAGGGATAACCAAGATATGTCAAAGAGTAGAAATAATAGTCTGGAGATAATCTGGATGGAAACAGAATAGAAGGAATAACAGAATGATGTATCTGTGCCACAGATGACCAACAGATAAGAATGGAAGGCTTGGATGACATGCAATGACAACCAACAAGGTCTTCATTGAGAAAATGAAACTTTTGAGGGAATGATGACCAAAATCCCAGTGAAAGTAGATGTATTTTGGGTTAGTACAAGAGTGTTTTATTGTCCAAGGCATACACCAGACTGGACCTGAAACAAAAACTTCTAAGGTACTTTAATGGATTGTTGGGCAGTGTATGAAAAGACTATATGATCATGAGTATGATGGAGATAGGAAGGAGTCTGTCACCTCTGTACTGGGTAATGACTCTAGACCATCTAAACCTGTCCAATGATATGTATACTCACAATGCTATCTCTCTGCATTCAAAAGTGTTGACACAAAAGCCCTCATTAACTCTGGGGCAACTGGTTGTTTTATCAACTATGCTATGGTGGTGGCATGCAACATTCCCACCACATGACTTAAGACTCCCCTGTGGGCGAGCAACATCAACAGATCTCTGACTTCCTTGTTATTGACTGTGACAAGGATGATGTCATCCTTGGGCTCCCTTGGCTTTGTGAAACAAATCTGACCATTGATTAGAGTACAGAAACTGTTTATATACCCGAGGTGAAACCAACCAGCCTGGCCTGAATGGGAAAATGAGAAGACAATGTGGCTGCAGCCTTTACTATCCATGTCTTCAATAGGAAATGCCAGATAAACAAACTCCGCAAACGTAGAGCTCTGTGGTGGAAGCAAAACATTGATTCAGCACTCATGGCCAAGACCAATGAGGTTCATCTGAAGGTACCTGACGTGGACCCAACCATGCAGCAGGAGGAAGTACCAGTGCTCATAGATTGTGAGGAGGATGGTAAAAATGAGCCCACTGGACCCTCCATTAGGAAAACAACAATATCAACTTCTCTCACCCCAGACATGAAGAAAACCAAAGTGGAACTCCTCCAGGATTTCCAAGACTTTGTGGACATCTTCCAGAAAAAGGATGACAGTCCCCTTTCACTAGATCTATGCCATGATCGAATGATCGATAGGGTGCATATCGGTAATAAACTGGAGATAGCTTGAGACAACCTCATTCCAACCAAGGGTTGCCAAGGTCTATCTGCTCAATCCCAAGGAGTGAGAGACATGTAAAGATTTTATTAACAAACACTTGAAGGCTGGATGAATACAACCTTCCAACTCTCCACAGGCATCTCCATTCTTCTTCATTTCCAAGAAGGACAGCAATCTTGGCCCCTACCAAGATTACCACTATCTCAATGAGCATACCATCAAGAATGCATACTCTCTCCCACTCATCAGAGACTTGATGGATCAGCTCAAGGGATCCTATTACTTCACGAAGATGGACATCCACTAGGGCTACAACAATGTCCGGATCAAGACCAAAGATGCCTGGAAGGTGACATTCATTATCCCCTTCAGCCTTTTCAATCCTCTTATCATGTTTTTTGGCCTTTGCAACAGTTCAGTGACTTTCCAATTGTTTATGGATTTCATTCTCAAGGATATGATAGCAGAAGGATGGTTGATCATATACATGGATGATATGTTGATCCACTCCAGGGATCTTATGGAATATCATCAACGGATGAGGTGATTTCTGGAGCAGTTACAGGAAAACTGGCTCAGCCTTGGACTAGAAAAATGTATGTTCAATATCCTAGAGGTTGAATTCCTTGGCATGGTCATCAGAGAGGGTATCATCGCGATGGACCCTACCAAGCATTCAGTAATTACTACCTGGGAACCACCTACTTTGGTTTGCACAGTCTGCTCATTCATAGGGTTTTGCAACTTCTACCACAAGTTTATTCTGAACTTCTTGGAAATTCCTAGGCTGATCTTGGATTTGACAAAGAAAGGGCAGCCATGGTCCCAGATGCACAAGCAACAACAGGCTTTCAATCTCCTCTGAAAGTTAGAGATAAGGTGTGGCTTGAGGGCTGCAACCTGAAACTCTGCTACCCCTCTCACAAACTTGCCCCTTGACACGAGTGCCCATTTAAAATCACAAAGGTTATATTGCTTGTTTCATACAGACTTCACCTGCCACAAATATGGAAAATACACAATGCCTTCCATGCCTCCCTTCTCACCCCTTATAGAGAGACTGTGGAACACAGACCAAACTTTGTTCTGCTTCCACCAGATGTAATAGACAGAGAAGAGGAATTCAAATTTGACCAAATCCTTGCCCATTGGGGTTCCACCTGCTGCCATCACTATCTCATTTCATGGAAAGGCTATCCATCTTCTGAAAACACCTGGGAACCCAAATCCAATCCTGGACATGCTGTAGACCTCCTGGAGGAATATAAGGTGCACAATCCTGTTGTCTTTCCCTTATCTTAAAGCCCTCAAATTCCTCACTTGCTTTTGAGTTGAGCCCTCACTCCTCTATACTCGTCACCATTCTCACTGAACTGCTCATGTCCTCATTGTCACCTCCCTTCCAGTTGCCAATCTGCATCCACAGACTCCCAGACCACTCTCAACAAATCCTCTTCACTTCTATCCTTGAGAATCCCACTGCAGCCTGTGCCATCCCATCCATTCCTGCCTATCAGGACTGACCAATACTTCAATCTTTGGGAATCATCTTTTATACATATGTCACCGCTCATACCTTGCATGTCAAACTATTCCCAGATGGGACCCTACCTGGCTATGCTGCTACCATGGAACAGGCCATTCATGCCTCTAGAGACACAATTCTGGATGCCCTCCATGATCATGGATTCTCCAATGTCTTTTGCCTCCTCCCCACACCACTGTTTATTCTATGCCCAATCTTCACCTCCCTACCAGCCAATCTCTGGATATACTATCTGGATGATGAATCCAATCACCCTTGGGACTCTGACCCTTGGGCCCACAATGTTTCCAACCCCCGGGAGCAAGAGCTCATCTGGGATAATGACTCCACTATCACCCCAGACTTCCCTTTCTCCTCAACCTCTGATATCCCATCTGTAGAGCCACTCTCTATTCCACCTCCAGCTTCTCCCACAACTTCCTGAACTGAAGTGCTGTTGCTCTTGAAGGATCTGGCAGTGATCTTGTTTCCAGATCTCTCACCGCTTTCCCCACAGACCACCCCAATGTCCTTGCCCTCCTTGTAACCATATCTCTTCTCAAACAAGGGACTCCAACCCCCGAACCTGCCAACATCATTTTTCCTGCTTGAAAACATCCCACCACTCCAATACCCTCCTGCCGTCCTTGTAATGTCAAACAACGTGGTGAAAAGGTTTCATTTGGACTACCCAGCTCTGCAGCATGAGCTGTGGGGCAATGTTCTCAGGGGAATAGAGGAAAGCTAAGTTTCCCACCTCTGGTCACCCAACTCCACTTCACAACCAATTGACATAGACCTTCTCCCTTCCCTTCCTCCTACTCCCACTCACCCTGCTTGTCC
This sequence comes from Boletus barrowsii, assembly GCA_038088775.1. Taxonomy (NCBI): domain Eukaryota; kingdom Fungi; phylum Basidiomycota; class Agaricomycetes; order Boletales; family Boletaceae; genus Boletus; species Boletus barrowsii. The sequence continues at coordinate 8,962 of JBBPJP010000481.1, read as the reverse complement.
CACCCTTGCACAGTGCTTCACCTGCAATCAGCAAGGTCATATTCATGCTGACTGCCCCCACTATGAATGTCCTCTCTGCCACATCATCACTCCCAGCCATATCCAGGCCTTCTGTCCATGCTGTCTCTGTCTCTTGTGCAGAGAATTTGGATACTCTGACAAATTCTACCCAACTTGCTGTAACCCACTAGACGACTATGACCTGATGGGCTATGAAGTCAATGAGGGAGACAAGATAGATTAAGGGTCTTGCAGGTGCTTCAACCATACAAAGGGGTTAATGGTTTTTTTTTTCTATGAAGGAAATATCTAAATTTCATTATGTTTTTTAGTTCACTCATCTACAGACTCGTTCTCTCACCATATGTGGTTGTATTTGTAGCAGAGTCATCCTCTGCACTACTAGATGTGTCTCTCGATCTCCTTTCTCTCTCTGTCTCACATGGTGCCCTGTTATACCTTATTTAGACTTCCTTTCCTGACCCACCACAGCCCTCTTATTCAGACTTCTTAAGGCTGTGGCATTGCCTTGATATTGTATATTTCATGCTGTGCACTTCTGACTTGTCCTGATGTCATATGCTATGCATCAAGTCACACTTGGGTGGAGACAGAATCTCTTTGGGCTCCTGCTCCTTCCTTTCCTTTTTTATCTCTTACATGGACCAGGGGGAATAGTCACTTCTTTTCCCACATGTATTTCCCTCCAAGCTAGTTCTATGCAATATCAGTGTTGTTTCTAGTGACCTCTGAGTTCTAGTGAGCCCTTAGTCGGTACCTAGGATAGGAGAGACCAGCTTAGGCTTCACATCATCTTGGAGCTCAGAACCCAGTCCTTCAGGCTTCCCCTCATCAGACTTCACTCCCTTCATGCTAGACCTCCTTGGCTACATCAAGACTATGCTGTGCGTTATATCCACAACCCAGGAAGACTATCAGTCATTGAAGAGAAGGCACCAGACAGATGCAATGAATGTCAGCAAGGTCGTGCAGATGGAGTGTGATGATGATGAAGTGGATGTAGACCACCATAATGAAGAGCAAGGTAGGGGAGAGTAGGAAGAGTAGGATGAGGAGGAAGGGAATGTTGATGATGCCAAGAAAAAGGGTAGCAGATACTCCAAGAACCCAAAAGGCTCTGTTCCCTCTAAGACTACTAACATCTCATTCTACCCTCAATCATGGCACATGTTTAATCTTGCAAAGGCTCACATATAACTCTAGGTCACCATTGATGATGCATTTCCAAAACTTGAGATAGCCATTGATGGTGAATGCAAGGAGGTTCTTCGCAAGGCATTTTGAGAAGAACCAGTTTGTCCACACTACATGCCTGACATGTGCAGACTGGTGAGTGCCAGCAGTCACCCCAGATCAGATGCATGACAAGGGCTGATTATAGTTGTAGATTTTCAATGATATACAGACATTCCATGGTGATGTTAAGAAGGCAGTCATGAAATTTACATGCCTGGCTATGACCTTTTCCTCCCTGCCACTACCAATACTGATGAGGAGAAGCTCACAGTGGTCTTGACCACCTCATACCTGCCATGGAGTGCCCAATGCACAGGTATTTCAATTATGTGTAGAAATAGCCATGCTCTGATGTAGAATCAATCACTTCGGCCATCAAGTCCTCAAGGAGATGATGATTGACTTCTTCTACAATAGCCCCTTTTCACTCATCAACACTATTCAGGCTACTAATGAAGAACTGGTCATTCTGAACAACAATTGAATGTGATACTCAGTGAGTGGGAAAATGCTGGAATGTAGCTTCTTTTTCTCAATCACATTGCTAAACAATATCCTCACAAAATACAAGGTTTCGTTATCCCAAGAAACCCAAAGCTGCTTTAAGTTCTTGCTAAAATTTCTCTGTCCTTTTACTTCAATTACATCCCATCGCTACACATCTACATCTACAATCCTCTATTTTCTCCTTACTTTCTCTCTAATATTCTTTCCCTTTCCTTTCCCTTTTTTTCCGGGGGGCTTCGCCCCCCTAACCCCCCCCCCCATCACCCAACCACCACTTATCACAATCCAAACTTAATCTTACTCACTTCTCACTCTCATCACACAATCTCCACCAATCTTCCACAGCCCAAATCTTCTCAACTATCACAACCCACTCTCAACCCTAACTCCATCTCTCCTATCCTAGCTACCAACTCACCACTCTATCCCAAATCTCTCTCATCTACTCATCTCCAACAACAATCTTACACTCTACTTTTTCTTTCTTTTCTCACATCCATACCTTACCAATCTCTATCTAATATACTCTTCTATCATCATCATCACAACCACCAACCTTACCTTCCTCTACCTCATACTCCTTTCCCAAATCATCTAATCATACTTACTCTCCATTCCAACTCACTTTAACATCCCAATCTCATCTCAACATTCCAATCTTTAAATCAATTCCACTTCTCCAAATCTCCACAACTTCTTCTCCATCTTCATCTCATTTATCTATATCTCCTCATCCACATCCATCATACCCACCACCAATCTTTCACATCCTATCATACTCCTTTTTCCTTAATCATCCACTCCCTCCTATTTTCTTCTCTCTCAAATCCACTTTCTCCCACATCACACTCACTCAATTTCTTCCATATCAATCTCTTCAATTCTTCATCATATTCTTACTCATTATCTCTTTTAATTCTCATCCTCAATTTCCCAACTTACTTCAATCTCCCACATCATACTCTCTATACCACCCCTCCATATCATACTCTTTCCACCACTTTCTACACTTATATATTCATCATCTTCTCTCTTCAATCTACTATCCTACCAACTATACTAGTATCTACTCATCCCCAATCCACTCCTACACACTCCAATCTACCACTATCTTCAACTCCACTATATTTTCTCTTTACTTTCTTACTCATCCACCCTTCTTCATTATAACAATCTCTCACTTCAACTCATCTTCCCTTTCCATACTCCATTCACCCACTGTCACACTCACCAACCCTCTGCTCAAACAACCTTAACAATCTTCTCCAAGTCCACCTCACTGCCTCACTGCCAGACAGACATTCCCAACTTCCTTTCTTTCCCTTCTCATCCATATCAACACACATCCCAATCCCTTCCACTCCATCATCACTTTTCCAATCTTATCCCAACCACATACATCCCCACAGTCTCTCCTCTCTAATCTCATCCAATCACTCTCCCCTCCTCCAATCCACTAACATACTCATTTCCTTTTCATCTCACCATTAACTAGCTTCAAATCCTGCCCCTCCTTCAATATCTTCTACAGAGCTGTCCAAACACTACAACACTCACCAACTGTAACATCTCACTTTCCCTTCAGACAACCCTCATCGTCCTCACCTCGTAAGACCACATCCTCTGCTCAACCTAACCAAACAATCCCACTACTTACTCTCATTCAAGGGGAAACCTTTCCAGAGACCCATTTACATCCAAGTTTCGCTACATGAAAACATAACTATATCAAATGACCAATCATTTCATCCGTCTCAGCATCCCAGTGCTTCAGAAACAACTACACATCCTTGATGAATAAAGTCCAAATATTCTTTACCCCCTCAGCACCTTCAGTCAAAAATATCCATCCAAGAGAACCATCCTGCTTAACTACACTGCCCCCCATGATAAAAGATGCCTCAAATCCTTATTTCACCATCATAGAACACTACATTCATGTTAGGAACTCAGCAGTTGAAACAACCCTCAGACTCACACTTAAGTGAACCTGGTGCTAGGTTGCTTGAACAAGGGAAAAGACAACTAATGAGAAGTGAACACTACAGTTGCCTGAGGGGAAAACTCCAAGAGGACAACACTGAGGTCCTCCTCGCAATGTATTGGGGGTTTATATACTAAGTACATGTGCGCACAGACCAAGCTATGCTACGCTATATATGGTAAGTATCCTTGGTACTGCGTGACATGAGTAATACATGAGGTATGGCAGCACTGGTATGCATAGCCAAACAGGCGTGATGCGCATGTTTGGGAAATGAAAGGAAATGGAAGAGAAGTTAAGCAGACATGAAAGGAAGCGTGACCATGTGAAAGAGAATAGATAGGGGCAAAAAGAAAACAAACATTAAGTCCATTACCGTTAACAAGGCAATCATAACAGTCAGTAGTTATATAAGTTAAATATGCATTCAATGTTTATGGTTCATTAATGCAATTCTACATCCATGACAATACACAAATGCTATCTCTACTTGATCCTTGGGGTCCTTACCCACCAATGTCCAAGGTAGTGGATATTAGTCAAGTTTTTCGATGCCAATTTGGCAGAGAAAAAATTTGCTTGGCAGATTTCCTTGGTAACCAAGTTTGGTCAGCTTAGGTAAACACCATGTTTGTGAGAAAAACACTTATGTAAGAGTGTAAGAATTGAGGTTGATGAATTGCAATCCCCCTCTTTGTACTACCTGCTTGATGTTGACACAAGGAGTCTTAGGAAATCAACCAGTCCAGATTATTTTCGATATTTCACAGCCTTACACTACTGTTTGGGGCAAGATTCAGGTGCAGGGTGTAGTGATCTTAGGTATGTTTTACAATGGAAGTTGGTTTGGAATGCACATTGAGCCTTGTGTTCATTATAATGACTCAGATGTATTGAGTGCTGTAGTGGGGCTTGATTGGATTCAGCTGAATTGTTCCATTCATGGATGGAGTGGGGTCAATATGGGATTACAGCCAGGTGTTCAGGTACCAGCTGGTTCAGATGATGATGATGATGATGATGATTTATCAGTGTGCTCTATGAATGTTGACACTGATTTAGTTAACAGAAACAATGATAATGAAGAGTGCTTTCACTTTGAATCAAATTATTTTGAACATTTGCTCTATGGAGAGTGGCATAAATGTGTATTGATGTTGTCAGGCAGTGACTTGAATGACACTCTCATTTCTCATGGGTTGGCTTGGAAGGCAGATTAGGATGAGGCACAGAATGGTTTGCTTGCACATATCTGTTTAGTAAGTGTTTTGCAGGACAATGTTATGTATGTTGGTTGTGAGTCCATGCAGGAAGGTTTCCTTGATCCATTGATAGTGCATTCAGGGTTCATCAAGTTTCTTTTGCATTGCAACTCAGAGTTGTTGTTGATATCTTGGATGCTTTAGTTTTGCCAGACATCAGGGTTCCAAGCTGAAGAAAACAGGCATTATACGCGTCAGCACCTGGAAAAATGGTTATGGACTGTTGAGGTTAATGAATCTTCTGGGACATCTTCAAGTATGTCATTGCTGCCTCTTTCAGATCAAGACTCGGGCAAATGTTTGAGGTGAAACTTCTCAGGCCACTGGATGACAGGTGTAACGCACAGCGTAGTAGTGACGAAGCGTGCTGCGATACAGGTCGAAGAACGTAGGACGAAAGAGTGAAGAGGGACGAGGATCTCTGAGGTCTGAGGCCTATCTTCGAGACAATGCAAAGACTCGGCGGGTCTCTTCTATCTAGGTACCTGAAGAGGCTCACTAGACTCGAAGGTCACTAGAATAACGCTATATTGCGTAGAACTAGCTTAGGGGAAAATACAGGCGAGAAGTACGAGACTATATATACGGTAGGCCCCTGGTCCGTGCGAGATAAGTATGCACAGCATGCGCAGTAAAGCGTAGTCCGCAGCAACTGCGGAGGAATATGAAATAAGGGATGCGCAGTAAGGCGCAGTCCGCAGTTAGTGAATATGAAATAAGAGGTGCGCAGTAAGGCGCAGTCCGCAGTGAGAAGTCTGAAGGAACGACTGCGGACAGAAGTGGAATGAAAGACTAAATGGGTATGGGCGGGGCGCCGTGTGAGATGTAAAGAGAAACAGATCGAGAGAACATATCTGGTAGTGTGGAGGACGACTCCACTACGAATACAACCACGTATGGTGACGATAGAGCGAGACTCGGAAAGGCGAGTGAAAGAGTTAAAGAAAAACGGAGGAAAAATGACTACCCCCCTTCGTAGACCATAACAACAGGTATAGGTGCTTTAGTGTTTGATGCTTCTGTGGAGGCCATTTATCAGTTAGCTGCTATGCATGGCTTGCAGGTTGACTATTTGGATGAATCTGAGTGCAGGTGTTTGGTGATATTTCATTTAATGAATGGGGATTGCATGGCAATGGCCACAATGCAGATGGGTGATCTGTTATGGTCTATAGAGGGGATACACTTTTTCCTTGTCTTTTCATTTACTCATCTACAGACTCGTTCTCTCACTGTACATGGTTATATTCATAGCAGAGTCATGCTCTGCATTACCAGATATGTTTCTTGATTCACTTTCTATTTATGCCTCACACAGTGCCCTGCTGAGATCATATATAGTCTTTCATTCTGTTTCCACCACAGTTGTCTTATTTGGACTTCACCACCTGTGGCATAGCCTTTACTGCGCATACTGTGTATTGTGCATTTATGACTTGTACTGACTTTGTATGCTGCGCATTCAAGTCATACTCAGATAGAGATAGAATCCCTTCAGACTCCCACTCCTTTCTTTCCTTTTTCATCTCTCACATGGACCAGGGGCCTACCATATATATAGTCTCACTCTCGCTTACCTGTATTTCCCCAAGCTAGTTCTACACAATATCAGCATTATTTCTAGTGACCACTGAGTCTAGTGAGCCTTCTTAGGTACCTAGATAGGTGAGACCCACTTAGGCTTCACATCGTCTTGAAGCTTGGCACTTAGCCTCAGGACTCCTCATACCCTCATCATTCTTTGACTTGCATAAGCTCTCATTCTTCCCCCTGTATTGCAGCATACTACATCACTACTATGCTGTGCATTACATGATCTAACTGCTTGTAACAAGATTTCACAAGGCTTCAGTAAACCTGAAGAATTTTGTTAGTTTATTTTGGATGGGGTTGAACATGCATGGCGGTCATGTTTCAATAAAGAGAGATTGGTCATGCTGGCATATGCTATAGATGTCTGTTGTGAATCAACAGCTTGTGTGAGTGAAAAAGATTTGCATTTGGGTCTTACCACTTTTAAGCATCACTATGCAATTGTCTGGTGACAAGAGGATGAGAATTTAGATATTTTGAAGGAAATTGAGTCTCTCCTGAAGCCCTCCTTGATAGCATTGGCATCCCTTCATGGCTTACAACAAGTAAATGGATCAAAAGGTGATTTGACAGATTCAATAATGACTCACATTTGTAAAGGAGGATGTGCACATGGTGCTGCTGAATACATCAGTTGTTACCATGTTCAAACCATATACAAAACAATGGATTCAGTAGCAGGTATTTCAAGTGACTGTCTGGACAATGTTCATGTTTGGATTTCAGAGTGTTTGATGCCCCATCTGCATGAAAGAATACTCAAGGGAGTTCTAAGTGCATACAACATATCATTTGATGTTGTGATGACTTTGTGCCAATTGTGGAGAATACTAAAATGGTTTATAAAATAAAACATGAGAGGGAAATCATTGCTGAATTGAAAACAGTGGAAACATCATGAACATGTGGATCAGATTAAATAGATTTGGACTCGATCTGCTGCAGAGTGGCCCACTGTAGTAGGTGTTGATGTCAAGCAGGAAATGTCAGGGAATTTGGAATGAACACTGGCACTAACACACTGGCCACTTTTTTTTGTGCTTCATGCTCTAGTGAATGTTTAAGGTCTGACAGATGCTTATGTTCTTTGGCCGAGATTGATGAGGCTTTGTTGTGCAGGCCTGACAGACATTGTGTGGATGGTACACTAATCAATGTACATTGGATATACTCAGAAGAGGTTGAGCATCACATTGGTCTCAATGATAACTTCCCCAATATCTTGCTTGATTGTGAAAGTGTTCTTTATAATGAAGGTGGTGGATACATTCTCTAACTATGCGCTAAGTGTGATTGTTCCTTGAGGCATGGTAAAACACATCCACTGGCGTTAGCAAATTACCTTTTTGTTGGTTATGTTCCAAAACAGCTTGCAGAGTTGACATTGGCAGAGGAAGATTTAATAGCACATTGTTGAAATAAAGTGTGGGTTGTTCAGCTTTGGGAGCATATTAGTGCAGATCTACCTAATACACAAAGAGATTTTAAGGGTCACATCATTTTGGATTCTTCTATGCTAATGACATTATTACCTCTGTCAAAAAATGAAATAAGATCCTTTGTTTGTGTTGTTTTTATTGGATCCACACCTCCTTTGAAAATATATATGGCTCAGCATGCCAAACCACTTGTTGTTCACAGAGAGAAGATTCATGGGGCACTACATTGGTTGAAGCAAAATAATCCTCTATATGCAGATGTGGAAATCAATGCCAATGTTATTGATCATTTAGAGACTAAAGCTGTCTTACCTGTTCGTCTTGAGCATGTAAAGGACGACAATGCAGCTGAGTAACTCACTTCACAATAAGATATCCTACAGGAGCCTCAAGGCTGTCCAGGTAGTGATTCTGATGTCACATTTGAAAATGTTGTTGTTGTAGATGTTGACTCACAAAGTACTTTGACTGAATTGAAGATTGCAGTGCTATGACATATTAGAGAGAAAGGTGGTCAGCATGCCTCACCATTCAAAGCTGGTCAATGAGTTTGACAATGCCACATTATTTCCAATGCTTTTTCCTACCTTGTTTCCATATGGCATAGGGGTGTGTGAACATCCTTGGAGGACATGCAAAGTATCTTTGCAACATCAAGTGAAACATTTGCTGAACATCTGGGAAAGACACTTTCAAATGCATCATTCCTTTCTTTTTACTGCTTTTGATATTATTCAGTGCTGTAAGGCTTATTGCACACGAGTTTGAAAATAAAACACCATAAGTTTAATCACTCTACTATCATCAGCAAAAACATAAGTAGCTATACAGTGCTATATAGTGAACTACAGGGCTTACAGTGTTCCAGGAAGGTACCCCTCTGTACAGGGTCATAAAATATGCTCAAATATCATTGTATA
>JBBPJP010000480.1:0-21372 GCA_038088775.1 Boletus barrowsii | reverse complement strand
TTCTCACTCGACAATGCTTTTACGACAGTCTTCATCATTTGGATGAGGGCATCATACCGCTGTCCCCTCTCATGGAAAATGATCTTCCCACCACTCTTGTGGGTTTGAAAACAAACCTCGAGGTTTCGATTGAAAGCAAACCATGCACTTTCTTCTTCTACGAGCTCTGAGTCGAGGCCAAAGTGATATGTGGACTCGACTGGATTCAGGGGCAGGTCAGTGGGCAAGCTGTTGAGTAACTGTTGCAAATGATTAATACGAGAAATTAGCTCTGACGATGGGCCAATTTTCTTCATGGCTGCTGCTAGTGCTAGAGGATAGATGTGTAGTCTGAGTGCTGTACTCGTAGTTTTTTTTTTGCTCCCAACTTGTTAATTCTATTCGAAGTCTATTGACAGAAGTAAATCTATCCTCGAAGCTCTGACGTTGCTAACATAACACAGCCTTTCCGATCTGTTGCCTAAATGTCAGGGCGTAACGCGCCCCCAGAGGTCATGTTGCCAATATTGGCAACCGTAACCCATAACGCTGGCCGTGTTGCTAAGCCTGGGGCCATAACGCACCTCGGAGGCGTTGCCTCCATACAGACAGCTACAGTATGGGTTACAAGGGAGTCGACTGTACTCAGATCCAACTTCTACAGTCCCATTGTGCAGCGCACAATGAGACATGATACATCTGACAGGCCTTTGTACAGTTCCGCCAAATCATGTTGTGCTCGGGGATGTGGATGCAAGCCGTAGAGCAAACACAAGAATCCCTTGCAGATGTCTTGATTTCTCCGTATGGGTTGGCGTTGCGCCTCGTCAGATGGCGCCTAGTACGTAGTGCATTAGATCCATGGTCTCAAGGTGGTGTGATGCAGACCCCTCAAAGATCTCACAGAAGCATGGTCCTCGAGGCGTTACTCCGTTATCAATTTGATTTGATGACTCCTACTGAAAATCCCTGAGTTCTGATAACAGGTACTACATGGAGGTCCGATACCAAGGCGACTCGACGGTCCGAGTGATTCACTGGATAGAATGGTCATTCCATGACCCTCCACAGGGAACCCCCGGACCTGCAAGCCCACTCAGCCAACATACGAAATTGCTGCTATCGGAAGGTACAGAAAAAGGGAAATGATGTAACACAACTCATTGATGTAAAGCACCGTGTCGAGCGAAACGGGTGGCTGTGTGTCTGCGGCGGCGCTCCCGGTACTGTCGTCGTCTCATCATTCCATTGCCATCGTCTCCATTCGTGTCACCCGTCGCACTCATGTGTGACTGCTTTTTGCCGTGTCTCAGTCGTGTGTGAGCCTTCATCGATCGATTGCCAACTTTAACGGATCCCGCGCTCAAAGTCTGCCGTAGTGTCATCGTCTCATCCTTGGATTGCTATCCTCGACTTCAACGGCGCCACTCCACTACCATCTCTATTCGGATGTCACGACGGGTTGTGTGCTTCTCACACCAACCACGGCTCCTCTGCACAACCAAGATCTTGAGGTCGACGCTCTGACGTTCGGTGGAGGGTCGTCTCAGGCTGCTTTGCTCGCGTTCACACATCTATTTCATGGTTTCGCCGACGTTCTCCAGGAGTTCATCGCTTTGCAGGGCCGCGATGATATGCCGCCTCCGGTTTTCGTCATCGTCGGAAATACTTCCACTAACTTCATGGTCGATCGCAATCGGGTGTTCGACATCGATGTGTCTCAATACGCGCCGCTCTTGATGATCTACACACTGATCCTACAGCTGTACACCTGTGTCCGACACCATGCACACACGTTGGCTCTCTTTGCTGAGTCAAAAGAAGGGCTTACGTGCGAAGCATATGTAGCGTACCAAAATTCATTACTGTAAATTACTACATCCAATCCGCTACGCTTGTATACGGTAAACGAAACCACATTCCGAAAGTAGGCATAAATTTCCACGGAGGCCCCCCCCCGGTAACCTCCCACAGAAGCACCCCTAAGTAGGCAGCTCAAGCGCTCACACGTAAAGACACTGGTAGTGTGTCATCTGCATCAAGGTCCAGGAGCGAGCCTGGTAGAAATACCGGCGTCAAGATATCATATCAGTTATGTTCCGTGCGACGGTGCGTCTACTGTATCGAGTAGTTTGCACCTCGCATTACTTCCACACGGTGCTTTTACGAAACCCATAATACATGTCCGTCAATAACTCATAGAAGCACACCCCTACACATATGGTGAGCGCAGCCTGTTATCTGCTATCCATCCATGCACCCTGATTGTCAAGCCAACGAAAGATACCGAGTTTGCAAACCCAGCTTACTATGCCGAGGAATTATAGCACCGGGGCCCGGGGTGCCAATGACCCACCAAATAGAACAAGGACTTGGACCCTGGTCTTCTGTGTCTGATCACGTTTGGGATGCCCTGTAATGCTACCGGACTCGGGATCGTTCATTCACGGGAGATTTTACGCTCTCGATTCGACATCAAGCCACAGAGAGCCTGACTGGGCCAGTCAATCATTGTCAGAGGTCCGCCTATAAATAGAACCTCGCTTTCGCGCCTCTGGGTAAGCTAACATTTCACCTCTGCTACGACGCCTTTCCAATCATGTTTAGTGACACCCAGGTTCACGGGGCAACGAACGACTCTAAGGACGACCTAGCTGCCTTTCTCAAGTCCTTATCGCCACCCAAATATGACACTCCAAGTCCCCCAGAATACGAGTCAGCCGGTGGACCTATCGACAATGTACTGAAATCCGAAGAGGGACAGCGAACGCTCCACAATGAAGTCGTAAAATTAGGCGAATCTGCGGAGGATATCGATGTATCTTTCAAGAAAATCACTCGTGGTCTTGACCAAGCTTTGAAGGTCGTAACACCCGTCACTCAGAAGACGACTGGGGTACTACTCCGACAACTTGGAGAAGCGTGGCAGGGGCACCACAAAGTAGCACTTTTGCTGATCATGCGATCTCGCCACTGAATTGGATCCATAAAGACATATATCGATCTTCTTTGGAAATCGCGTCGCGTAGCCGGACATGCTCGGGCAATTGCCACAGGTAACCGCTCTTCACATCTCGGATACCAGTCGCAAGTGTTCATACCTGCTGTCCATCAGATTTTGCAGAAGATTTTCTCCCCGTGCTTAAGGGAGATTACTCGATCGACGACAAGAAGAAGGAAATCGCTCACTATCTTAAGGTTGTTTCACTATCTCTGACCGGTGGTCCATACTGACTCAGAATATTCACTCGGTCTTGCGTACTCCTTGCCAGGAACTGGAGCAAGACCAGAAGAACTCACAGGAACTATCCGACGGTTTCAAACGTCTTCGGGAGGCAGTAGCCGACTTCCAGCAAGACTTTGAGAAGTTGAAAGCCATGGAAGCTGATCTTCTCGAGCAAATCGAAAAGCTCGAGGGAGACATTGCGGGGCTCAGGAAACAGCTCGATGAGTACGTTGGTCTTTGTGGTTATAGAGGCTGAACTGCTTCCTCACAACGACACTTCAATAACAGGTTGTGCAAATCGGTACGCTTTCTGGAACTCGAAGTGTACCAGGAAGCTGAATGACATAACCCAGACCCTCAACTCCCTTGGTTCCGCCGGGCTGTTTACCGCCGCCGCCGCGGGTGCGTACTTCATTGGAATTGTTTGCTGGCCATTGTTGCTGGCGGGCCTGGTACGACCCGCACTTCTTGGCATAAGTAGCATCACCCTTGACTAAATCCACAGTACTACGCATACAAGGCGGCCAAACAGGGAGTAGAGACTATCCAAGCCGCCATGAGCTATCGAGGTATGTGTTTTCGCCACTGTTGGTAAGCCAAAGGAGCTGGGCTCAGTCACGGGCTCACCCTTAGATGCGTCGAAATTGCTGGAGGAGAAAAGGAAAGAATTAGCGGAGCTTCAAGCGACTCTGAAAGAGGTGGAAAAGATCAATAGCGTCCTTGGGGGGCTGAATGGAGACATAGCCATGATCCAGACGAAGCTCGGTATGTTTGAGCAGGTCTGGCGATGCGTCGGTCTTTCATCCCTGACTTGGGAGATCTGGTGTATTAAATTCGGGCTTGCCTCAGGTTGTTGCTGACCTCAATGAACTCGAAAAGCACCTCGAACGAGCGACCAATATCGAGATGAAGGCTGTAAGTGCACACCTTCTGACTGGGACCAAAACATTGGTTAACATCAGATGCAGCTCTTTGAGAAGAAGATCGAAAGGGCCACCACCATCTACAAAACTATAGCTCGTGCCTTATACTTGTATGAGACAAACACCCATATTCGCGGCCTCTACCAGCAGTAAATAGCGGGGGTGTGATTGGATTGGTCGTGGAGTCATTGTAAGTCAATGTCGTGTCGGATATCGATGTACTCTTTTGCATCCGGAATATGATTTGTTGTGCTGTATCTCGTGTCTAAACTAGACTGGCTATGTATTTTACTGCAACGTACAGAAGTCTCGGGTGCGTAAGGTTGATCTGTATCCATTTTGTCGGACGGTCTCATTGCCATTCCACCGGACCCATCATGCCAAATATCATGATATACATACGTAGATAAGTGGCAGAAGATGAACCGCATCAGTAATTTAGTCATGGCCTTATCCCACTTATCCCCACTTATCCTCTATACACAATGCCACTGCTTTCAGCTCAAGCCGAAAAAGTGCCAATAAGTGTCAACTAAGTCCAAATAAGGGCAGATAAGGCCATGACTAAATTACTGATGCGAGTCGCGACAGCCCGGGCCCATCATTACGAGATTGTCATCACAAAACACCAGGGGACTCTGGGAACGTGGACTGGATGTGCGGATCAGAATATTTGCATGGCGCTGGAACACGTTGATAAGGTGGTGATGAATAAGTACCAACTACGGACTAAACAAATCGGGAGTCAAGGTGGTTTGTCTTGATAAACTAAGGTTTGGTCCCCAAATGTGTCATCAGAAGCTACACGTGCCGTGGTCCTCGAGGCTTTAGTATGGTCCATTGCCTGTTTGATGGGCCTGTGTCGACTGCAATTTGTGAGTGTCCTGGGTCCTTTGAGACGGTGCTAACTCGAATAGGTCGTTTCAGGTTCAAATGTTCATATTGGAGAATTAGTACTTGTGGTATTTTGAAAATGGCCCCAGCCGTGCGTAACCTCTTCAAACAGCTCCACATTTTGCCTGCGCAATGCAAGCTAGCCCCGCGCAAAATGTTATCCCCCACACACTCAGTGGCGTTAGCGTACTCGTCGAGGAGATTACATCCTTAGTAGACAAGGTCAATGCCATAGACAACCGTTTTCTCGAGGTCAGACGAATCCTTGTCAAGACACCTTTCGACCCCGATGACGACTTCGCCCAGTATCGCAAGGTACGTATTGCCAAGCACGCGTGCACCGCTCGATGTTCATTGTGCTAGTAGAAGTACTTTGAGCTCATTTGGAAATCAAGGGCAATCGCTGGAAGGGCCGGTGTTACTGGCGAAGGTCCCGCATTTCAATCTGGTTTTGTGTATACTCACATGCATGTTCGATGACAGACTTCTGTGGTGACTTACTCGATCTCTTGTTGCTAAACACGAACTCATCCAAGGAAGAGAAAATCCGAGAGCTTGAGATTGCCATGGCGGTAGGTGCAAGATGTTCCATCCCCAAGTCCAGCTCGATCTTTGAACAACAACATGTAGAGCTGGCACACAGACGGTGAACAAGATTCGCAGCTATCACAGGACTTCGAAGAATTGTCCAATACACTGAAGACATTTGGGATTGCACTCACCGAACGAGTAACACGTGCCAACGACACAGAGGCTAGGTTGCGGTCTGAGATTGATCGACTGGATGCAGAAATTGCGCGCATGGATGTCCGGTTAGCGGGATATGCTACTTGCAGATTTACGTCGTGCTAAGTATGTCTTCAATTGACAGAAAATCAGTGGTAAGGAGTCTCTCCCTTTTACCTTCTTGCTAATTTGTTACTTACCACATCACTAGTCGGATCAACTCTTACTGGTGATTTCTGGAACCTGTCACCGTGCCAGACATTCTTGCCAACAAATTGGCATAATCCCCACATCGTATGTACCCCCTTCAAGTTCGGAAATAGCATCGGTAAACTGAATCATTTATTGCAACAGATTCGTGGCTGTCAACATGCTTACATCACTGGTATTTGCGATAGTTTGGAAATCATTCAGGACCGTCGATGTAGTACTGAGGAGTGCCCTTCGAGGATCTGTCAATGCTGCCTTGGACGCAGTGGTATGCTTCTGTCTGGTTTCTTAGACTTCATGTTCACTTTACGTTCACTTTTTGCAGTTTTCTGTAATAGACGAAGCAATTGACAAGTTCCAGCACCTCCGACGTTCCTTAGAGGCGTCAGATGGACGACAAGGTTTGACCTTTATTTACTTGAGCAAAAAGAGTTGACAACCGTATTCCTGATAGTTACTTCCAGGGAAGATCTCAGGTCACACATGTCTATTCTTGAAGCGAATCTTCGTGATATTCAGCTCGTAATCGACACACAGGCTGATCTATCAGGTGGGATCAACGCAATAACGGTTGATATGGATTTCCTTTCGAGCGAAGTCACTAGCTTGAACGATATCTTCAATATGGTATTGTTGTTCTCATTTTTCGCTCGTTCGATAGAGTTGCTAATGCAATCCAACATCTTCGTCTGACAGTTGACCGCTGAATGCGTGGAGTTACTTGCTTTGATTAGATCTGATGCACAGATGGAAGACCTTGTTTGTCCTTCTTGACTCCAATCCATATTGAGACATTTATATCGTATTATAGAGAGCGAAGATTGTCGCACTGAAGAAGGGGTACTCTCCTATTGGGAAGGCACTTGCGGTGTATGCCCGAGCACAGAAGAACTGACACGAGTAGCCTCGATACCGATATCCGATTAGGAAGTAACGGGCACACCTTGGTACTCGACAGATCCCGAGGTACAAAACTTGTTTCATGGGATAGACGACTTTGCTACTTACATGGTCGTTCGCGTGCCTGTTGCCCCGTTCTCTTGTTCGTGCTTGAGTAGCTCTAACCTGTCATGCTATCTACCATTTCTGTCACTAGTACTTTATAATCTCTATTGTGTTTGTTCGCTTCCAGCCCGAACCAACATGTTCATGTCCGGTCCTAATGTCCTTTTAGTTCCTTGTAAAAATCGAAGGTTATCAGTACACCCCTCGCGGCACATGATGAGAATTGGAAGAAAGGAAGTTACCACAGGTGCTGGATCGACACTCAGTGACCCTTCGCTGCGTATCATACCGTCATGCATTCCTTGGTAGCGTTTGATGATGTAGGGTTGTCACTCAGAACTCGAGCACCGTAAACTCGGCGGGGTCATACGCCTTCTTCAGGTGGAGACCAGCCGCAGACCTGCAGAAGCACGTCGTCAGCGATGGTGGACAAAACAGGACACGAAAAAGCGAAGCCAACAACGCACAGGCATGACAATTACAAGCATGCTCCATGTATCTGAGTGCGGTCAACCCTGAACTCGAGCACCGCGGACTCTGCAAGGTTATACACCTTCTCCAGGCGGAGACCAGCCCGAGACCTGCAAAAGCAATCAGCGATGCTGGACAAAACAAGAACAGGGCGCAAAAAAGTGAGGCCAACAACGCACCCCAAAGCAATCAACTCATCCAGTGTCCTCTCTTTCGCGTTATGGATAATCTACATGTTTAAGTCTTGTTGATACATCCGGTTGCTCCCGTTCCCAAAGTTGCGCAACATTGGTTCGGGTGCAACATCTGCGCCAAATGACTCCGCACTGAGATCGCGGCTGGCAGGTGTCAACATGTAATCGTCTACCGACAGCGTAGGAAATTAGCATGTCGGTTGACTAAGTAACCCACGAATTCAGAAAGCAGGAACGTACGGATCAACAAGCGACTATGGGGAGTCATAGCACTCCTCACGTTCCTCATGATAACTGTAGCCTCGGCGTCAGGCCAGTCATGAATGATGTTGCACAGCTAGATGAGCGTTGAAACCAAGATTCATCAGAAACGAAGACAAAAGCAGAAAGCCCATACATAGTACATGTCTTGGCCCTTGACAGGACTTCCTTCGAAGAAGTTCAGAGGAACGAATTCAACTTGGTTGTTCTGCAGTACTTCCGGAGCATTCTTGGCCCAGGCCTACGTTATGCAACACTGTTAGCTCCGCATACACATCACATGGGTGCGAGGACAAGATCTTGCATGCACAGACAAGCCGATAAAAATATAAGAACACATCCTTACATCCTTGGCCTGAATCAGAACTTCGGACAAGTCTTGATCAGTGATTTTCAGATGCGGATGTGTTTTCGTGAGAGGCATAAAAACTGTGCCAATACTAGCACCGACACCGCCAACGGTCTTCACTTCATTCCACGGATAGTCTATTAAATGATGGTGTCGACGGCCAAGATGAAAGGAAGACTGACCACTTACGGTGCAAAACGGAGAGAGAGCCCATGACATCGGAAAGCCCGAGCATAGCACGATGATAGTTCTACTCAAACATGTCAGATACCAATGCATACCGCAATGCTTGAAAGTGTTACTTGGTGTATACCAGGCTGGAGACATGACAAAGTCAGTAATCGGACATGCCACCAAAGCGGCAGGAGATCACGCAAGAGGAAACGACATACGTTCTCTAATCAAGGAAATTACCCTCAGAGCCCTTCTTTTCGAGTGCATAGATAAGGGGCGCCTTGTCGGGAGCATAACTTGCTGCATACTCCGGTTCTGTCATCGTTTCGTACAACACAACTGCACCTTGAGATGGATACTCTACTTCGACGCCCGAGAGCGCCCGAGTTGGAGGTCGAAAGTGTAATGAGCGGTTGTTCGCAAGGACATTTGGCGCGACTGAACGTGACCACCTGCCATATCGGGGGTGCACAGCATGTGTGACATAAGTAACCACGGCTGAACCTACCACTGACAACCACCAACCACACTTACAACCTGAGTTTGTTTCTCGAATCTCCATACACCTTTCTTTCCGAGCAAAACAATCACTCTCTTATGCCTCGTGCCCTTGGTGCAGTTATCCCACAGCTTGCGAACGAGTGGAAACATCCCGCAGAGGCGCTGCCTGTGCTTACGCTCGTCGGCCCAAATGTGATACAAAGTGCGCTTGCCCAACTGGCTGGTACTCCATTCACTCCAGTAGCATTTTCGTTTGGTTGGGTGGCGTACTCGTTCAATAATCTCATCTTGACTTCGGGTGGTGGCAAACTCATGCCAGACCCTGAGCTGTCTTCTCTTGTAATCAACGCTACCAGCGGGTATGGAACCTGCAGTTCCGCTCTCCGGTCCGCTGATAGACGTTTTCTCTAGTTATGCACGTGATAATCGTAGCTGGGTCATTGCCAGGATTCTTCGAGATCTTCCATATTGGTTACCTCAGGCAGTGTTGGATAAAGTCGAGGAAATAGTGAATGCCGCACAAGAGAAAGATAGGAAGGAGAATCGTTCCCCTCGTCGCAAGGCCGGTCTTTGCATCTCCGTTTTCAGCTGCAGTCGCGCTGCCGGGAAACCAATCCACGACATTGCCTACTACAGTGGATTCTTCATCGTATCGCTGCAACTAGTCATCTCCGTCATCCCATTTGCAATCTCTGGTGATTGGGTTCCTTTCCTCCTCACCTTTTCCGGAATAGTCCTCGCCTTTGTCGCCGGAGCACTACCGCAATGGAGGGAGGAGAAATGGGGAACTTGTTCATCGAATAAGCGGGTGGTGCTGACACGTGGAAATGGGGCTC
Source organism: Boletus barrowsii (assembly GCA_038088775.1). Taxonomy (NCBI): domain Eukaryota; kingdom Fungi; phylum Basidiomycota; class Agaricomycetes; order Boletales; family Boletaceae; genus Boletus; species Boletus barrowsii. Next base: position 11,623 of record JBBPJP010000480.1, on the reverse strand, counting down.
AACATGCAATCGTGATTGATGGCGCGGAAGATGCCGTAGATTTCGAGGCGCTTGCTGCATTGGAACCGATTTCATCTCGTACGACGCGCGTGGTCAGCCTCACACTAGCCGTGCTCTGGATCGTCCACCTCATCACACTCGTGAGGACGGACCAGGATACATGGTACTTCTTGGCAATTGGGGGCATTGGCATGATACACAACATAGTTGTGGCTGGTCTGCACCGGCGGCCTGCAGCCCTTGGGTTCCATCTCGATTATGTTGGGTGTTTTGCTGACCCAAAAGTGATGAAGGCGCTGCAAGCTGTCGAGGAAAGTTATCCAGGTGTAGGTGCTAGCATGCTGCCAGTTTTCTTCCCAGGCAAGCTACGTCCAGAGGAGGAGGAGTTCTGGTACAACAAGAAAAAGAACCAGGTAATGGTTTCCGAAAAAGTGATGCATACTTCGATCAGCCCTCCGTCCAGGAAGAGTGGCGACACTTCAGCTGAGGAACCAAAGATATCAAAGGGATCGCCGTAGTTACCATGTGACCATAGCTTTTGTGTCATTCAGATCCAGCTTCTACAGTCCCATTGTGCAGCGATGATACATCTGACAGGCCATTATACAGTTCCTAGATGTTGTGCTCTGGGATGTAGACGCAAGCCGTGGAGTTGTGCCTCGGAATTGGAATCGCCACACCGTATGTGCCCCCCTGCAAGTTCAGATCCAGAAGCCAATCGTCGGTAAACTGAATCATTTATTGCAATCACTAGTATTCCCTATAGTTGGAAACGTAGTGTTGAAGAGTGCCCTTCGAAGTATGCTTTTCTTAGACTTCATGTTCACTTTACGTTCACTTTTTGCAGTTTTCTGCGATAGCAGCCATTGACAAGTTCCATCACTTCCAATGCTCCTTAGAGGCATCAGATGGACAACGAGGTTTGACCTTGAGTAAAATGAGTTGACGAACGTATTCCTGGCCCTTACTTCCAGTGAAGATCTCAGGTCACAGATGTCTATTTATGAAGCGAATCTTCGTGATATTCAGCTCGTAATCTACCCCTCCAAGGCTACTTTGGGTTCACCGGACCGTGCGTCAGTTGGTACCCGAGTTCGCCGACGAGTTGGGCCCGGAATTGGTCGAGGATGGGCTTTTGCGGATGGGAACGCCAACGGATGCAATCGGTGATATGAGGCGTGTTGGGGGTCACTAGCACTGCTGAGCGCTGAGCGCGATAAAGTTAGAACTAGAGCACGCTTGTGAGTCTATATGTAGTAGGTTAGTAGCATGGGAACGTTGAGCGTACAAATGACGACGCTTAGCGGCCCGTCTTCGGCCGGAGCGGCCGCGGCTGTAGGTCCTTCGCTCACCAGTGGCACAACCCCGGTGAACGTCGCTTTGCAGATACTTAGGTATCCCAGGCCCACTGCAACACGAAACTTTACGCCTCCAATGAGCGTCGAGGACATGGAGAATGGATCACCAGACGGGTAGTTGACGCGTTGCCACTGGCAGCTATTGAACCTCCAAAAACTTTTTGAACCTATGTCTAATTTCACTCTCAGGTGGTCTATTCGTGACACGTCCGGCGCCCATTTATGCACTCGCGCTGGTGCGGGTAGGCTCCGAGTTCATTCTTGTCCATACAACCACTCGCATTCGACTCTAGCAAGAGGCGGCGGTGCTCGGCTCCCACATGTGATCAAGAACAGACGGTAGTGTTAGTGAAGCAAGTATAGTGCCTTCTCCTTTTTTTGAAAGAAGCGGGGCAGCGCTGCACCGGCAATCGGTATACAAGCAAGTGCACTTCAAGTTCGTCCAACTCTGCATTTTGACCCAGAATCAGACACTCAACTTCGTCTTCCAAGTCTGGGTGAGTTTTGAAGGTGATCGACACGGTATGGGCTAACACGTTTGAATGTCCAACCCTGAATCCCGATTTATTCGTCCCAGACCCCCGACTGTCGCGGGCATGGCGGTGCATTCAGCGCAAGCTCACTAAGCACTATTGACACGCTTGCAAATCATATCTCTTTCCCCAGACTTCCTCCAATCATAATTCAGATGAGTCATAGTCAGTGACAACTGATGCAATCACCCCAGAGATGTCAAGGTAAGTATGATGTTGAGAGTTATCCACTTGCGGAAAACAGTCAGCGAGATCAAGACGTCACGAGGGTGAGTTCACCTCCACGCTTCCTGGGGGAGGAAATCAGAGACTCGGTACAAGTCTTACCTCGTTCATTAATCGTCCTCCCCATCCCTGTGAGCCAGGATATTCACCCCAACCTGAGTGCCTTGGATTTGTCATGACAGAACGTTGATTTCCACATATGGCGACGCGACACCGCCATTTTATTTGGGGGAGAAACTCCATTGGGCACCCTCGGAAACGCAGCCTTACTGGGCTGATTTAAAGGCTGAGGAATGGTGTGCTTCCGAACTTCAAACCATTTTATTACCTCCTCCCCTTGACCGGTTTGATCAAATGTCAGGTGAAGCCCAGCTCGAAGCTCTCGTCGAGATAATCAACACGTCGGCCCGCCAAGCCATCGCCGAGTACAAGAAAGGTGGTAACGAAGTCCCTACGATCGAGTCCACGTCATATCACCCGATTGATTTCGCAAATGATACTGTGGCGCTCAAGAAGGCTGTGAGACTACTCGAGGGTGCATGCCAACAGCTATGTGCGTCATTGGCGCCTCCGCAGCATACTGTCCACAATGTGAGTTGTCTTTCAGAGCGGTCCCGACGGAGTAATGACTGAGCGACTCTTACACTCTTACACTCTTACACTATCAAAGTATGCAATGTCTTTTGAATGGGTATGTGTGGGAGTTGTTACTCGTGCAAAGGTTGCGGATGCACTGGTGAAGCATCCCAATGGTCTTCATGTCGGTGAGCTTGCCAAGCTAGTCAATTTGGAGAAGGGAAAGCTCGCCCGCGTGCTTCGTCTCCTTGCGACCAAGGGGTGTTTCACTGAAGGCAAAGATTTTCTTTACCGCACGCTGTGTTGTATCTCACGACTTATCTCCGACGCCAGTCGCGCCCAATGTATTTGCCAACAACCGTGTCTCGCTCATTACACATTCGACCTCCAACCCGGGCGCTCTCTCGCGCCTCGAGGTGGATGTTGCATCTCAAGGCGCAGTTGTGTTGTACGAAACGATGACAGAACCGGAGTATGCAACAAGTTATGCTCCCGACAAGGCGCCCCTTATCTATGCACTCGAAAAGAAGGGCTTCGAGGGTAATTTCTTTGATTGGGTGAAAGAAAACGTAAGTCGTTTCCTTTTGCATGATTTTCTGCCACTTTGGTGGGATGCCCGTTTGCTGACTTTGTCATGTCTCCAGCCTGAAATACACCAAGTAACACTTTCAAGCATTGCAGTATGCACTGGTATCTGACATGTTTGAGTAGAACTATCATCGTGCTATGCTCGGGCTTTCCGATGTCATGGGCTCTCTCTCCGTTTTGCACCGTAAGTGGTCAGCCTTCCTTACTTTCATCTTGGCCGTCGACACCATCATTTAATAGACTATCCGTGGAATGAAGTGAAGACCGTTTGCGATGTTGGCGCTAGTATTGGCACAGTTTCTATGCCTCTCGCGAAAACGCATCCGCATCTGAAAATCACTGATCAAGACTTGCCCGAAGTTCTGGTTCAGGCCAAGGATGTAAGGATGTGTTCTCATATTTTTATCGGCTTGTCTGTGCATACAAGACCTTTGTCCTCACACCCATGTGATGTGTATGCGGAGCTAACAGTGTTGCCCAACGTAGGTTTGGGCCAAGAATGCTCCGGAAGTACTGCAGAACAACCAAGTTGAATTCGTTCCTCTGAACTTCTTCGAAGAAAGTCCTGTCAAGGGCCAAGACGTGTACTATGTATGGGCTTTTTGCCGTTGTCTTCCTTCGTCTCTGATGAATTTTGGTTTCAACGCTCATCTAGCTGCGCAACATCATTCATGACTGGCCTGACGCCGAAGCTACAGTTATCATGAGGAACGTGAGGAGTGCTATGGCTCCCCATAGTCGCTTGTTGATCCGTACGTTCCTGCTTTCTGAATTCATGGGTCACTGGTTCAACCGACATACTAATTTCCTACGCCGTCGCTAGACGATTACATGGTGACACCTGCCAGCCGTGATCGCAGTGCGGAGTCATTTGGTGCAGATGTTGCACCCGAACCAATGTTGCGCAACTTTGGGAACGGAAGCAACCGGACGTATCAACAAGACCTGAACATGTGGATTATACATAACGCGAAAGAGAGGACGCTGGATGAGTTGATTGCTTTAGGGTGCGTTGTTGGCCTCGTTTTGTCCAGCATCACTAATGACGTCCTTTTGTACTAGGTCTGGGGCTGGTCTCAGTCTGAAGAAGGTGTATGACCTGGCTGAGTCTGCGGTGCTCGAGTTCATGGTGGCTGCCTGATGGGGACGTGATTTTGCTACGTAGTATGTTTTGTATGTGATCACACCAAGATCTCCGAGTCCATCCGTGCACGTTGTCATGTCTGCCGTCTCTAGGCCTGAGGGCTACAGGCACAGACGTACTCTGTACATGTAATTCAACACCGTCACTTGCTTGTGCCCTCACCACGCTTTCAGAGTGAGATATGTACTTTTTTCTTCGTTTCACTTATGTGACCATTTGTGTGTGTGTTCTAGGATTCTAGGTATGTATCGCAATGTGTTTTCGGACTCGGATGAGGTACTCTAACTACAACAGGTGAAAGGATGATGGTCTCGCTGGTGATGGGATATCGTATAGATAAAATGCAGACGCGCAAAACGGAATCGAGCACAAAGAGAGAAACGACTCGGAACAAGAACAAGTCCGAGAAGAGAGATGTCGACGGATCTACTATTTTTGCTTGGACACTTCGTCACGGTTGGCCTTGTCGAGATCGTGCTTGCCAAGATGGTCGCCTCGCAAACGGCTGTGAACGAGTTTCAACCATTGGATTGTCCTTGAGACCCGATCGGCGCGCTCTCCTGTCAGGGAAGCGAGGATTGCAATTACGTCTGCACACCGATAGAGGGGGGCGACGATAAGCAGTCTCGTGTCATCACACTCGTCTCGCGACAAGGGAAACTTGTGTCCCCGCTCCACCAAATCGTCGTTGCTTTCTGGCACGGCCTGCGTGATAAAGTCACGAGCTTCCCGTATTTGTTTTTCGTTCAACGCGGTCATCCTGCCGTCGTAATGAAACGTAAAGGCGGGGCATGTCAGGCGTAATTCGTGCGCCCCACTGTTGGAGTACATGGTCTGAGCTCCCCAACTTGACGGTGTGATGTTGTTGCGGGAGGGGGGGTTGAAAACGATTCGTACGATGTGAGTATATCTCTCGCGATCCAGCGTGCGCAAGGCGGCGATTTGTCGGTCATCGTCGATCATCGCGATGTAGAGATGCCGGGTAATCATCTCATGCCAGTGTTGGGTTGTGCGCGCTGGATCGTATGGGAGGACTTCGGACATATCGTCCTCTTCTCCGTCGGACTCGCCTCTATCCTGGTGTTGCTCAACCTCCTTGGCTTTTGTGAAGATTGCGTCGGTCGAAAGTTGGACAGTCTGAACATCCACCGCAAGGTGAGTGTCGCGCGCTGATCGTAAGGGAACGAGTCAGTGATGTTTTTGTCTTCCTCATTATGTACTCACCTTCGCTGTCGCTTTCGCCCTCGGACTCCTCGACCTCAGAGTCCTCAACAACTGCATCCATAAAGGGTTGGACGACGTTCTGATCCGTGGCCCCGGTCTCGGGCACAGGGCGGGCTCGTCCGCGCAGTGCGCCTGGTTCTCTAAACGTGACCACATGGGAGGCTGTAGGAGTAACGACGCCGCGCTGACGGAGCTGTCTGCGGGATTTGGGATGAAGGAAACGGGAGAAGAAACGTTTGAAGCTCATGATGTATGGGAGTGATAAAGCAGAGAAGAGGGTAGGAGTTACAAGTGTACAAGGACAAGAAAAGTGGGTGGGTTGTGGGAAGAGAGGTTATCGCAGACTATCGAAGGGATAGATGTGATGGAGAACACCGTTGCAGAGGACTGGCTTTATAAACCCAGTCGAGGACCATCTGTGGACCGTCAAAGCGCGTGTGGAGGGGTCTATATGGACGGTAACGACGCATCTGACATATTAAAGAGATCAACTTCTGAATTGGGCTGTGAATGAGGACAACGTACCACTCTGGTTGTCACAGGAGTGGATTCCACATGCGAGGCTCGTACTCAAATTTAATATCCACACCGGTTGACAGGTCGCGGGAGTCCATGAGCGCGACAGGAGTCAGTCGAATACTTCCCCCGCTGAGCCCTTCAACCAATCACAAGAAAGGCCGCGAACGCATTGATTTGCTTTGACCATCGAAAGTCCCGTTCTTCTGGACATGGACTACTCCATTCGGACTCCTTACTTTAATTTACACTGTGGGCATGGAAAGCATGAACCACGTTTCTGAGCTCAAGGCAGATCCCCACCATTGACCGTCACTATGGTAGTTAGGGAGCAGGACGATGTCACCAAGTCACAGTGGACCACAGACCTTCTCCGAATGGCATGAAAAAGCACGGGTAAAATCACGGTGCATGACTTATAGAATTATTGTTCCCAGACTTTTTGTACCGCACAATAAGCACCGTCAAGCGTGCAGTGAGGGGCTGACTGTGCAAGAGGGAAGAGCACGTAGTCTCGTAGTAGCGCACAAACAAACATTCCTTTCCCGTAATTTTACAAATAAATATCACCATGACACACTTCCAAAAAAGGAACTTATCGCTGGAGAGAAGTCCTCGAAAGCTACCGCAGGGTCATCAAAGTACTAGGGAGTTCATTCACGAGACGTCCTCATAATTCTCGCTCTTTCGGTATAACCATTGAATAGACCATAAAAGCCCTGTACGAGACAAACTCAGCATTATCACAAACTTCAACCAACACTTCTATTTACATCGTACCAACCATGTCGCTCATGTGCTTCCATTGCGACCCGTTTGACCGTTCATTTGATGTTGCGCTCGCAACTCGCCTCCGGCCATCTGTTTCAGAAGGGGTCCCTCCTCATCGTGATAAGTGGCCCTGGGAACAAATGTGTGCGGTGCATTTTTGGAGCGGCTGTACTTGACGGTCGAACTTTGCTTGAGTGTGGATGTTATTCACGGGGAACACGTCACACAATCGGTGCGATCTCCTGAAGGGACATACAATAGGTCAAGCTTGCGACCTGTTCGTCCTCTGAGCTGACTCGCGGGTTGAATAGGACAAAGACGTCTTGCGTAGGTGCTCGCAGACGCAAGCATGTGATGACAACAGGATAACGAGCGATGAGGATGGCTGAAGATGAGTTCAAAGTGCGGAGATTTCTAGTGTGGCCCCTTGGCACACGGAAAAAGGGTAGAGGCATCAGACCACGTACTCCAACAGACTTGTGATGTGATCAAGGCATGGTGAATCGTAGACCGTAGACACGAGTTTGAGCGACATTTCGACACCTTCGACTTCTAGGTGGAGACCACTGGGCCATTCGCGACAGATTGCAAGGGCTGTACCGTTTTCTTCGAGCATAGCAACGAAAGGATTTGGGTCAAGACAGGCATGCTCCCCTCTGCCGCAAAAGCAAGCCTCGCAGAGCAGAGAGAACGCCGGGGGATATCCTTGCCGGGGCCAAAGACGACGTTGTCGATGGATAGGACTACCATCCAAGACGTCAGAAATGAGCTTCAATAACCATATCAGTGTGGTGGTTGTGGTCAACGTTCAAGATGTTCCCACTGATGTCATCCGGTACAAGTTTACAACCACCCATGGTCCCATGTCCGCGTGATCCCACCAATTCCGCGAGCTGTTTCCGTTTTCTGTACGCTCTCCTTGCCCGGTGATTCATCGACATCACTGGTAGCCAATCGACTCTACAAGCATTGACATCGGAGTCCAACCCTCGTATTTTACCCAAATGATTGTCTCTCTTGGTTTACTCTTCCCTCTCCTTGTGCTCTATGGCTTCTTTATACTCGTTCACACCATTCTCGCGCCGAGTCCTGGTATGTTTCCACTTCTTTTCGCCTAGGTACAGTTTATATCCCAATTGTGGTTTGCGTAACCTCGCTTCCCCCCTCGCTTCAAATTTCTCGTATACGACATGCACTGCGTGTGTCACAAGGGTTGCTTGAGAACACGACGCCTTTCTTGTCCATGAAGTTTGCTCTGTTTCTTCTCCCATTCTTGTGTATATTTGCTGAAGCAGACGTGTTTCCCCGTCAAGGATCCAACGAGGAGGGCGTCCACCTCGCCGTTCATCCTCGGTGCGGACCTCTATGGGGAAACGTCTCCGACGTGAACGCGGGCGTCAACCTTGCCCCGATCAAAACAATCGTATCCTTTGGGGTGTGTTTATTACTCCTTGGAATTGCGAGAGCGCTTCACCAAGGTTATGCATCTGTATAGGATTCGTTCACGGATGGCGGAAGGCATGACGGTGGGCCTCTCGCCCCGGCCGTCGTCATCCCGCCGAGCCCGTTTGCGGGTGGTCGTTCGACGAACGGAAAGCTTTGGGTCGAGAATATCGCAGACGCCATTGGTGCCACGCTTATGGACTACGCCGTATGTTGTCCTGATTTATATCCAGCCTTGCCCTTTCATTAAATCCCGCGCTTGTGACCAGTGGTCCAGCGCAGTAACCAATATTAGCCTGTGGCCGTCCAACCCCCGCCCAAGGGATTTTGTCATGCAAAGTGAGACCATGTGTTGCGATATATCTGGTCCTACATGCTCAGTTGGAACCTGCCACAGCAACAATGTTCCTCAGGCAAGCAAACGAGCTAGATCCAGATACCACACTATACACGATCTTCTTTGGTATCAAGTCAGCTCCTTCCTTGGCCCAACCTGCTGTCACTGACGATGTCTTTCAGTGACTGGGTAGATTCATTTAGTAAGTAAGCTCGAGATCGGAGTGAAACCCTCGTTTACGAACGATCGGATGATGTGTAGTCGACGGTGACCATCTCCCTGAAGCAGCACATGACCTCCTCGGCCAAATGACCTCCCTCTCCCAACCCCCTACCAACGCCCGCAACTTCCTCGTCACCGATGTTTACGGTCGAGGGGAGCGTGATGCCAAGGGTGAAACCTGGCTCCAATCCATCTTTGATGGTCTAATGGCGTTTCACGCACAAGACCCGCTTCTCAACGTCGCATTTGCCAACTTTGCGACAATTTGGGATGGGGTCTTGGGTCCAGATCCTGGGTATCGGGCGTTTGGGTATGTAAATACGGGCCCTTGTAACCCGGGGCCGACGACGCACAGGAGTTGTTCGGATCCAGATCGTTACTTTGAATGGTTCTGGGGGTATGTTCGGATTTCGTTCGTTCGTTCGTATATGTACTGACGGGTGACATTGAACCAGACATCCGTCGAGAATGACGCACAAGATCATGGCAGACTACGTCCGGGAAGTGTTGGACAACTGTGGGGTACTGTAGCACGTAAGCATGTAGTTATTCTATATTACCTTGCTCTCCACTTTAATGATTTCTGTATGGACAGTAACCACAAGTATGAATATCCGAATCCCCAGGGGAGAACTGTACAGCTCTTATCTAATCCTTTCTCACGGTACTTTGCGACGATGGAGACCCGCGCGCAATCCCAAGGATGCAGAACGGCTAGTAAGTACATCATTAAACACTTTCCCTGCTAAACCACACTCTCACCACCCATCAGGCTTGGGTGGCCAGGTATAAACGAGCTCTGGCTCGTACATCGAGCCCTGCACATTCACATTCGCATACGATGGGTGTGGTCGCCACTCACCCAACGCGCCTACTCTCATTCTCTCCTGAAATGCTGCAAACTCGGCATCATCCTGCTCCGTAATTGCCACGTTCTTCCAGGGTTTGGGATCTCCAACCTGGCAGTGCGTGGCACTTATGGATTCAACGACATGCCGAGCACGACTCGTGTCATAGCCCGGGCAAGGTTCTATCGTGTAACTCTCGGTACGGGCGACAGTGCCTTGCCCGGCCAACGCAAAGACGTATGGGCTGGGTGTCCACACGGGATTGAAGAACGTGTCTAGGTAGAAATCATTGGTCAACACTGGCTACATGTGTTTCATTAGTTCCGGGTCGCTTTGAACGGGACGGTACGTACCAGCTTCTGGGGCGAGCGGTCAGGCGTGTCATCGTGTTCCTGCAGATGGTGAGATGTGGTGGGAGTGGTCGCAGTAGAGATGGAAGGGGTAGATGCTGAGGTAATGACTGGGATTGTAGGAGGGGAGTGCATCATCGATGGATGCAGAGGTGGATTAGATGTGGTAGGTGAGTCAAGTTTGTGCGCAGAGCGGATGTGTCAGATAATGTACTCGTCGGAACACAGCAAAGCGGCGTGCAGGACGCGCAGAGAGGCGGGAAGATACAGCTAGTCTTGAAAGCACGGTAAGTACAGCGATGTAGGCGAGTTCCAGTTTATCGTCCATTGCAGCCAGAGAGGCACCTCTTGGGCTCATGTTCCGGAGCAATGACCCAGAGGCCCAAATACACAAGTGTGACATACACTAACACGGAAGGCATGCTCTGCCTCGCTGCAAGTGCAAGGCAGATAGACTTCAGGGTGCTAGAAGTGGCTTCTTTCTCGTTCAGATGTGATCTCCATTCCAGCGCGTGTTATGACCTACCAGCGAGAGCAATGATTAACGATTGCTTGGATCGGTTGGTTCATCTTTCCGTTTGGCTGAGGAAAAGTCTACGAGAAAGTTATTTTTCACTGTGGTAGTTACGATGATGTTATGCAGAGATGAGATAATACCGATGACCAAAGTTTTAACAATGTTCGCAGCAGAGAGCTGTGGGAATCAGAGTTCAAATGTTCGCCCTCGACCATCGGAGCCACTACAGTTGACCACCGGCTACCGTATGATCTGTGCGGCCCTGTCCGTCATTCCAAACTCGAACTTGCCCACCAGAGTCGACAATTGGAGTCGTATCCTTCAATACACTGTGACAACAAAAACTGTGGAACTTAGTCGATTGAGGTAAACAGTCAGTGTCACGTTCCCTACTTGATCAAAAACGACCAACAACTTGAAGTCCGTGTTTCTGTTGTTCAAGTGCGGGAAGGTAGCCCGACCCCAATCCTCGGAGAGGGGTGCCCGACGGACAAGCAAACACTGGCAGGTGGACAGCCCGAGCGTCCCTCTTTGCACGGCTTCGGGCCCCCGGGCCAGCCTCCCTAGCAAGCATCATGGTGCCTCGAGACCAACGAGACGGTATGGATGCAGTGTTGATCGTGGCGATTTCATTTTGTTTAAGGCATGCCTCACACAAAGAGGGTTAAGCTTACAGTTCCAATGAAACAGCACACAGATGACGATAGCAATAAATAGCCTGCCTGGTATTCTCTTGGAGACCGTACACAACCCAGTGCTCACTCTCCATCATTGATTGCGGTCAAAGTCGTCACCTTTACATTCACACTTCATGTCCTCCAACCTGCAATCCGTCTTGGAACTAATTGTTCTAAACGACTACACATCACGTACGGTGGATCATGACTTGATTAAAGATTTGTCTGATACATCATTCCAGTCGTTATTGTCGTTGCTGCGGTATATGATTATAGTGAGTAAAACATTCGTGA
>JBBPJP010000479.1:0-21492 GCA_038088775.1 Boletus barrowsii | reverse complement strand
TTTGCACCAAACGATCACTCCATACCACAGCGTCTTCGCGAAAGGATTGAGAACTGGACTTACAGGCCTCCAAAATCTCAATTCCAGCAATATGGCTCACTCAATGCCTACCTTTCTCTCAATTTTCCTCCTGACAGATATCTCGTGAAGCCTCAGGCTCTTCTTCGAGACCTGTGGGATACAACGAACATGGACCAAGCAGATTTGGAAGCTCTGAAGGCAGTACTTCTTGGCTTGGAGGATGAAACAATGGATGTTGATGAAGAAATAGCTGAGGACATGAAGAAGCGGACATCCATTGACTCGCAGGGTGTGTTATGTTCTCGATGACGATATGATTGACTGACAGGGCAGTTCTAGGCCAAATAGTTCATTCTGATAAACGCCATTACCCCGATTTTGTTGTGACGGCTTATGGCCAAGTTGGTGTCTATGGTGAAGACTCGGACACAATTCAATTGGTCATTGAAGTTGGTTCACTTGGGCGAGAGCTCAAACCCGCTTCCATGCACGATAAAGCGTCAATCATAAGACAACTGACGCGATATCTTGTGGTAATGGGTAGGATGGGCTTTCGTTGGGCGGACAAAGCGGTGGGGATGTGTGTTCTCGGAACGGAAGTGGGGATCATGTGGTCAAAAGGCAATGGCAGATTTCCACTCGCCGTGACATGGTGCAGTCTTTATTCAGACAAGTTTACCAAGACTGTCGATGAGTTAGTCGCTATGTAGTTGTGTATATCTATCGATCAGTATGTATGTACTCGGTGGTGCGTTTGGTAATGAGCAGAGCATCATATTATTGATATGTTTCTCGGGCTGCTGCTGAAGATGCATAAGATCTTGCGGAGCATTGACGAGTACAGGACACCTATCCAGGAATAGATGCGTAAGTCATCCGCATAGAAGGCGACGGAAAAAGAAAATGGTTGGCCAAAGGCTGATTATCACAACCCATATAATTGCGACATTGAAACAATAACAACTTTTTCCATGCCATGGGGTTGCGTTCGGAATAACTCATCTAAAATACATGCCATGACTCTATGACTAAAGGATCAAACACAAGTGGTATCACAGAAAACACTTCTCCCAGTCACCTTCACCGTTTCCCCGGGCATACGTTTGACTCTTTACAAACCCGTCCAACGTGCACAATCCGTCCTCGTTTGCGCCACAAAACGTCAGCGGCTGCACCGCATCATTGACAAGTATCCTGACGTATTCCCCACCGTGATCGTCGCACCGCAGCTTTTCCGTGATCATCCGTCCAGAAAAGGGTGTCATCCTGGAGATCCGGAACGTTCGCGCCATGTCTAGGTTGTCTGTGACTGGCGGCGTATCAGGACGGAAGAGTCCAATGGCAGAATAGATGGCGATCATCTGGTTATCGTGCGAAAAGTCGGCGTAGAATGTACGATCAAGGGGGAAGGTATCTGGAGATGCATCTAGCGTCTGGTTCGTTTGCGTCCCATCTCGGACGGGTTGGCCTGTCAGCCTAGCCAGCAACTCGTTGACATATCCGACACCCTGAACAGGACCCAACGAACTACCATGTCTAACATGGATATTCAGCTAAACGCCTGGCCCAAAGGAGCGTCGACTTACCCCGTCTTGTAATATTTGAGTAAATCATCATAGTATTCGTGCGCTTGCCACTCCTCTGCGGTGAACAGACCACAAAAGGGACTGGGAGTCTCGTGGTAGAGGGTCTCGAACGCGCACAAGGGCATGAGTTCGATGACATCGCCACTGTCAAGTTCCGCGCCCGGCACCGCCTTGTTGAGTCTCTCTACGAGAGGCGGCGCGAACCTGTCACGCCAGGCCTTTCCCGGTTTCTTATTGCTTTTTGCGTTGGGGCACATGGAATCGTCTAATGTGTTATTCGCCTTTGATGATGTGCGTGAGCGCAGGTCATCACGTTCATGGCAGTGAGTACTCACGCCCTTCTCCTCCGAGATGATGACAGATACAATCGGAGAATAAACATGGCCACTGGCAGCAGAAAAGCCTTGCACGACAAGTCAGGTCGGTGTATTAAGAAAAGCCCAGAGATAAGACACCTTGTGTCCAGTTCACAGCTGAATCTACGACGCGCTCGCTGTCCGAAGCCCTTGCGAAAGGTAACTGGTCGTCCTTGACCAAGTGCCTGTACCGCAGATAGTGTTCGGAACCGGAGTCATATGCCCTGAAGGACCATTAGGCAGGCAAAGCAAAAGGTGAAGGTCTCTTACTCTTTCGAGCCGATGGGAAGTAAGTCGGCGATACCCAAATCCCACTCGAATTCTTTCAAGAACTGGTACTTCTTTCCAGAGTATGACCCGGCATTCATAAGTTTCTTCAAAGGTTTTTTCATGCGCTTTGAGTTCTTTGCCGTGGGGAATCGCGCGCCGTGTCTCTGGAGCTGCTCCACTGTTACCACAAACCTGAGGCACATCGCGGGTTACAATGTTACATACCAAGTTAACCTAGATTAGCGTATGTGCATTTGAGATATGAAAGCGAGTCGAAACGGGAATGATGTACCTGAACAACTTCGCAGCGCTCGGGCGGTGTTGCGTACTCTGCAGCCGGAAAGTACGGAGAGTGAGCAGCCCACGCCTGTTGCACCTCCTTGGGCAGTTCAATGCCGGCGTTCATCTTGGGCGGTGAGCCTGAGCACGTGTACCAACGTCCTTGCTGGAAGTAACTGGCTGAGAACAGGAAAGCAACCATAAGGAAGGCAGCTCCATGCCAGAAGCGCCGCCTGCGATGGTTGTTATGAGAGGTATCGTGCGGCAAGTAACCACTGGTCTTGTCACCGTGGAGGAAAAGAGGGAGTCCATCATCGTCACTGCGGGACATCGCAATCAAACCACCTATTGGTGTGAGTCTGAGAGAACGTGGAACGACTTGAAGCACAACATCGTGCGGGGTGGAGTCTGGTATATGAATGCACGTTCGTGAGGTGAGGTTACGGTTGGAATGTCGCGTTCATCAAATCATCCAAAAATGGCTAGCTGTGTGGTTGTCATTGGCTGCCATTTGCAGAGCCGAACAGTACTGACCCACCTGGTGCATGCCTGGCGGACCACTCGCAGAATTGCATCAAACAGGTCTGCGAGCCGATATGAACAAGCACGATATGACAGTCGACCAATTTAGATTGCTCGGGTCCTCGCAGGCTGTCACCAAGTCGGAAGCACTGTCATAGCCTTTGTTGCAACCTGAGCGGCATCCCAGAAGAAAGCAGATGGGGTCAAGGTTGAATGAACGTTGAATGAACTTCGAATTATCCCCGCCGGAGTGGCCCGCCTAGGTATGCCCACTTAGTGCTTGAGGCTTTAAAGCTTGTCGCACATACATGAAAGTCTCACATTCATACTATGCAAGTCGCAGCTTACCATCGGTCTTCGTCTAATTCAGCCTCTCTTCGGTATGCCTCGGGGGACTTGATCATATCTCGCAGACTCCGACTTCCGATCTCAGGCCATCACGAACTCACGATGCAGTGGTGGTGCGTGTTTTGGTCTTCGCATTGGTGTTGTACGGGTCGAACAACCAAAACTGACGCAACTTTCAGATTGGCAAGTTGATAATCATTCATGCAACGACAAATTCATGTGCAAGTCGCTTCCTGTAACTGCAGACCCTCCAGCTCGTTTCCCAAGTACATAGAAGAGGAGGTATCATTCAACCAACCATGCAGTGAAGTCACAACATGTCTTTTCTGACAAATTGTCCTTTTCGCGGTTTTCCGCGGAAATCCTGTGGTCCATTGGCCTTCATTTCAAGATCTAAACGCAGCCCAAATTGCGTACGCCTGACTCAATTACGAGTACAGTAACTCGGCGATAGAAGCCACCAATTGGGTATCTATCGAAAGCCTCATTCAACTAGGACGGTAAATCCTATTGGATATTGTCCGTCGACGATGGCTAAAATGGGTGAACATTCCACACAGCATATGTGCTTCTGGGCATCTTGTCGAACTTTGATATTCGAAGACTTCTGACTCGGATCGTTCCCACAAGCGCTGCAAGCCGATCGATCGAGCACAAGGATGAAGTCTTGATTGAACGTTGTCGATTGCGCTGAGCTCAGAGGTCTGGTCGTATTGCCTTTTGTCGCTCCCCAAAACTACGTTGGGACGGGAAAGTACTTTATCATCCTGGTCAGCCTTCCTGCGGGTATCTCAAGGGATGGGAATCTGATGGGTTATATACGTTTGTGATTTTGCTTGACCAGGTTCATTATACACATTCAACTGTTTCTTTTGGTTTGGTACCCAGAGCGGCGACATTACTGGCTTCCGGAGGACATAAGGTGGTCCATGGGGTGGCAATTTCTTTCGGCAAGGAGTCCGGTGACAAAGTTGATAATTGGTCCTTGCTGCCTGCGGACAACTGTACATAGGGCAGTCCGTGACACACTGGGGACTAGAAGAATGTTTGCGAGGAAGGCGTCATTGTAGGACAGTGACGTCGCTCATATCCCGACCATCAACGATGCCGTGACCCGTGATCGTGTCGTTTTTGCCAGTAAGGGGGTTTCCCAGGTACCGTTCCAAGTCCGCTTTCAATCAGTTGCACACGTCGAATCCTTCTTCAAGTTGAGTATATCTCAACCTAACCTCAAACGCGTCGGGCAGAACGATCCAAGAATCTCATATTGCGGGATCCTCCAGAGCCCGGCGCCCTTGGTACGTACAAGGTTTACAAGATAACTCACCTGCATCTCAGGTGTGACTGCCGATTGGCATCGTGGAGATTTCAAGAGATCCCGGCCCGTAAAGTTTTTGTGCAGCAACTTGAACGTGAGAGGGTAGTATCACGAGTCGGATTTGTCCCCGCCCCTAAATCGATGTCCTCGTCCGCTGACCATCAAGTGATTCCCAGAAGTATATCATCCTGCTGCTTAAATCTACCCCAGACAGGCCCCCTAGCCGGAAAGTACAACTCAAGAAAATGGAAGATGCTCCTGTTAGTAAGTCATCACAACATGCATGGATCTGCAGAAACTGATGTGTGATTGCTCACTTTGTGGCCGAAGAAATATTTTGGGCACCAACTCAGAATTTGTGGCATGAGTTCTCCGCTCTCACAGCAGGCATATGGACGTGCACGTTAGAGGGACAGGACAGCTTCCACGGCGGCCATCTGATAGTGAACTACACATAATATTGTCCTTGTGTGTGGAACCCCTTCACATGAATGTCGAGGACGTATAAAGTCGCGCCTGCGGGTCCCAACTTCCGTGAGCCCTGCTGAACTTCTTGGCCCGACCCATCATGCATTTCAACACTTTTGCACTCTTCCTCCCCGCCCTCTTCGTTGCTAGCGGCGTCCTTGCTCAAGAAACTGCCGTGGCTACCAGCGCAACCCCTGACGTCACGTACTCCTCCACCAATGCGTTCGTCTTCTGCAGTGCTCAAGACTGCACGGGCACGTGTGAAGTTGTCGATTCCGCACATGTTCCTGCTGACGACGGGGAGGCTGCTCCGAACGACATGGGGTACCAGTCAATTTACTGGTACGATCCTACCCACTACAGCTGGTTACTATACACATGCGTCGACTACTACAACTGTGCTCAAGTGACCATCGGGCCGAACACTTGCTACAATTTGTATGACAATGGTGTTGCGACCGACTTTTACCTGTATTGGTACGTGGTCAACGTAACCGGTTGACGGATAGCCAGAGCGGTATGATATCCCTTTCTTTTGGTTTCCTGATGATGGACTTACTACCTGCATAAAGGCCTACGCGGGAAGTGTGGTTCGAGGAAGAATAGAACGGTGGTCGGACTGGGGGGTGAGATCTTGAGATACATGACTACTTCCAAGTTTCCAATGATCTCAACTAGATCACTCAGATCGGGGACACAATGCCGATGCACAACAATTCAAAACTTATCTGTGCAGATCCTCCGTAGTGTTACCGTCTAATTGGGATATTTCATTATGGATCGTCATGGTCTACGTCCTTTACTGAGTCTTGCTACATTTTTGGGGCTGAGAATATTCACGAGATTATGGCCGGAAACTCTGTTGGAACGCTCCCCGAGGGCATGTCAGAAGCTGAAATAACCTCCCGTACTACATGAAGGGTTACTGCGGCGTTGAAGTTTCAGTATACATGACAGTCTCGAGGTGCTGCCCGTGAAAGCATCATGAGAAATTCCGGTCTCGTGACCACAATGTCACTCGCGTGTAATGATGTGCATCCATTCCGATGTTACATAGAGCCAAGTCTGTGCTGTTTACATCGGCATTCCTATCTAAGAGTCCTCTCAAGCTAGAACATCTAGATGAGATGAGCTCGCTAAGAAGGGTGAAAGCGGTCCTGATTCTCACCATAGTTGGATTTCTCTTCTCTGCTTCATCAAACCGTACTTTCAATCCCACAAACCTGTGTGTAGGTAAGTCTGACATGTCCAAGTTCCAAACGAAAGAGATATCATACCTCTCTAGCTATCCATCAACCGGTCACGTCGGACACGTACCAATACAGGTAAAAGTCGGTCGCAACGCCATTGTCATACAAATTGTAGCAGGTGTTCCCCCCGATGGGCACTTTAGCGCAGTTGTAGTAGTCGACGCATGTGTATAGTATTAAGCTGTAGTCGCCAGGATCGTACCAGTAAATTGACTGGTACCCCATGTCGTTCGGAGCGGCCTCCCCGTCGTCAACAGGGACATCTGCAGTGTTGACAACCTCACACGTGCCCGTGCAGTCTTGAGCACTGCAGAAGACGAACGCATTGGCGGAGAAGTACGTGACGTCAGGGGTTGCGCTGGTAGCTACAGCAGTTTGTTGAGCAAGAACACCGCTGGTAACGAAGAGGGTGGGGAAGAAGAGTGCAAAAGTGTTGAAATGCATGACGGGTTGGGCCAAGGAGTTCAGCAGGGTCCACGGAAGTTGCGACCCGCAAACGCGATTTATACGTCCTCGACACTCATGTGAAGGAATTTCACGCGAAAGGACAGTATTATGCGTAGTTCACGGTCAGATGGCCACCAGGGAATTAGCCCGTTTCCTACGCGTGTGTCATGCCTGATACGGGTGCGAGCAGAACTCATGCCACAGAATGTGAGTTGTACTCACAGATATATATTAGCCCTCGTGCTCTCATGTCAGAGGAACTCTCATAACAGGCCGCCTCGACTAGTCTGCGCGCTGGTAATGCCACCACGGTTTGTGTGTACATGATCATTGGCACCACTGTCGTCAACAGATCGAGTCTGGTGCGACTATACGCACACAATCAGCCAGAGTAGGGAATAAGATGTCGGGTGCCCGGCAACGTGTGAAGAAACCTAATTTTGAGCGATTAAACACTGCAAAGTTACGCAGGTGTTCAATCCCTTTCACAATCTCGATCAAGACATAGTTCCCCCAAGTGGTCATATAAGCTGATGGCGGTAAGCACGATTTGATAGAGATCGATTACCGCAATGTCCTAACAACACCTCCCGGTCTCAAGTTGTCCCGTATGGGCTGGAGGGTCCATGTGGTGTCACGGGAATGAGGTACATCACTGGATGGTCACCGCGTGGCGATATTACTAGCAAATGAAATAAGTTGAGTAACAGAGACAGAACCAGGTTATTATTATGGGACTCTCATGCTTGAGGCCCGTAGCGACACGCGCTTGAGGTAACCTGCTTCGCGTCAAGCCTCCACGGTACTAACGGTGGGTAGAAATCAAGCAAGGATGTGATGCAGACATATAATAGTAGGTGAATTCGCGAACCTTGTACGGGCTCCTCGATGTAACACTGCGGGCCTTTTCATTGAATCAGGCACAACAAATGCTCTTCCCTCCGTGTGCTATGGCTTTGCCAGTGATCCTCGACGGGAAGTTGCACTCGGGTCCGAATCTGTGAACGAGTATTGGTCTTGATTGTCCAGGATCAGTCAGGACTATTGGCTACTATCAGCCACCAACTAACTGACACCCTTGATAGCCTATCAAAACTCACCCGATAAAAAATTGTTGTCCTCTTATACTACTGATACGTCAAGTTTGAACGGGTCAAAGGGTGATCCGGAATCTGTTCGGGAGCTCGGATTCGGCCCAACTTCAACGAGACATTCGCGTTGTCCCGGAACAAATTGAATGGATAATCCGAAATCAATGATATAATATTCGATCTCGTCTTCAGAACGCTTGCAACTGAGACACTACGTCATGGGTTAGCCAGGTATTCATTGGATGCCAATCATCTTTGTAAAGATTTGGACTATCCATCAAAATATCTTCTGCCGCACAACCACTACACTCTCCATTGTCAGTCGTCCCTAAAATGCCAAGGCTACTCACCCTCACCGATGTGCTACATTTACTTGTGGACATACGCAAGGCCCTGTGTACGATATTCAACAAGACCACGAACAATAGCAAACAGCCTGACTTCCAGGGTCTCGTTGACGAAATCAGCATGCTCCCAAAATGGCGTGAAGTTCAGTTCGTTATGTAAACGAACGAAGAACAGGCATGACGATGTATTGATACCACGGCTCCCGGTCGTCAGAAAACGCGGCAAGTATAGGGACACAGTGGTTCCTGTTATCTTTGTGGCTCTCTGCCGATCCTAAGCGGGAAACGACCTTGATTTCGTGCCGATGAGTCATACTGTCCACTCTCTTGATGAACATGTTCTTTCCACCCTCGGCATCTTCTGTGGCATCAAGGAGCTTCGAGAGCACATTTCTGTCCAGCAGGCGTGAGTATGGGGCGTGCATCCGTACGCAAATGTGACCGACCCACTGGACTATGTCACTGTTTTCGAAGAGCACCAGAAGCGGGTCCGTACGAAATCTCCAGGATGGTTGCCACTGGCGCATGGGATGGTAGCGTGGTCAAAGGTGACCTTTCTTCTTGAAAAGGTGATACCTGCCACTCTCGGTTTTCTACTAGCATGTCGTGGGGGATAGATCGACCCGGTGAAACCAAGTAAAAATTGATGTAAACATTGTGTCCCCATTTGGCAACGACTAGTTTGAATACGTGCCATGACCTCGATCGAGGCGAGGCTGCTCGACACAGGATCGTTGCGGAGCGCTCCTCTAAGAGGCACAGATTGCCTAAATGGTTCCAAACCCATCACTCTTCTATGGCCGCATCCCAGTGCTGTTTACATCGGCATTCCTATCTAAGATTCCCCTCAAGCTAGAACATCTAGTTGAACTGTCTAAGAAGGGTGAAAGCGGTCCCGATTCCCGTAGTTGGATTCCCCTTCTCTTCTTCATCAAACCGTACTTTTCCCGCAAACCTGTGTGTAGGTAAGTCTGACATGACCAGGAATCCAAAGAAAGAGATATCATACCCCCCCGATGATGCTCCCGAGGGTTGCGAAATGTGGATTCGTGCGGGGATCAATGCGAAGAAAGGCGGGCGGTGACCCTACCCTGCTTTGGGTGGACCATCGCCATCGTCAGCGAGGTCCCATCGGATGACTATGTGTCGTCTGGAGAGGATAACAGTAAGTTGGGCATGATGTTCTGTTTATCGTTTTAGTGCTCACATTGGCGCGATAGTACTCGATGATGAATACAGGTATTGGGCGTTCATCGAGACGCACCCTTCACACATCCCGAGGAGGATCGTAAAGAGTGCAAGAAACGAAGCGATGGATGTGCTCCATTGGTCATATACTGACGGTTTCCTCTCACACACCCGCATCTATCACCCACTCTGCCACCGTTCAGCCAGGACGAGTGTATGGAATTGATCAAGCTCCTCAACAGTGGGGTTGAGTTCTGGTTGAGCTCGATCCATGCCTGACTGTGTCGTTTAGATCCGAATTATCCCATTACACCAGCATACCCAGGGACGGTGGCTCGTATTCTCTTGCGTGTTGGTGAGTATCATTAACCAGACATCGTCATTAAGACGACTCATTTCCGTCCCCATTCAAGCACGTTGACGCCAGGTTAACTTTCGACCTCACAAACCATTGCCTCGTAAGGTCTCATATCAACAACCGGGACAGTGACGTCGCCCATATGTACAAGATACTCGCCGACCATCAACGATGCCGTGGCCCGTGATCGTATCGTTTCTGCCAGTAAGGGGGTTTCCCAGGTACCGTTCGAGTCCGCTTTCGATCAGTTGCACACGTCGAATCCTTCTTCAAGTTGAGTATATCTTAATCTAACCACAGATGCGTCGGGCTCACAGACCGGACATAGCGATTCATATTGCGGGATCCCCCAGGGCCCGGCGTCCTTGGACGTACAAGGTTTGTAAGATAACTTACCTGCATCCAAGGTGTGACTGTCGATTGGCATCGTGGAGATTTCAAGAAATCCCGGCCCGTAAAGTTTTTGTGCGGCAACTTGAACGTGAGAGGGTAGTATCACGAGTCGGATTTGTCCCCTAAATCCGTGGATAATGATGTCTTCGTCCGCTGACCATCAAGGGATTCCCAGAAGTATATCGTCCGGAACAAGGACGCTCCTGGTGCTTAGATCCACCCCAGGCAGGCCCCCTAGCCGAAAAGTACAACTCAAGAAAATGGAAGATATTCCTGTTAGTAAGTCATCACAACATGCATGGATTTTCAGAAACTGATGTGTGATTGCTCACTTTGTGGCCAAAGAAACGTCTCGGGCACCAACTCAGAATTTGTGGCATCGGGGCTCCGTTCTCACAGCAGCATATGGACACACACGTTAGAGGGACAGGACAGCTTCCACGGCGGCCATCTAATAGTGAACTACACATAATATTGTCCTTGTGTGTGGAACCCCTTCACATGAATGTCGAGGACGTATAAAGTCGCGCCTGCGGGTCCCAACTTCCGTGAGCCCTGCTGAACTCCTTGGCCCGACCCATCATGCATTTTAACACTTTTGCACTCTTCCTCCCCGCCCTCTTCGTTGCTAGCGGCGTTCTTGCTCAAGAAACTGCTGTGGCTACCAGCGCAACCCCTGACGTCACGTACTCCTCCACCAATGCGTTCGTCTTCTGCAGTGCTCAAGACTGCACGGGCACGTGTGAGGTTGTCGATTCCGCAGATGTTCCTCGTGACGACGGGGAGGCC
Source organism: Boletus barrowsii (assembly GCA_038088775.1). Taxonomy (NCBI): domain Eukaryota; kingdom Fungi; phylum Basidiomycota; class Agaricomycetes; order Boletales; family Boletaceae; genus Boletus; species Boletus barrowsii. The sequence continues at coordinate 10,461 of JBBPJP010000479.1, read as the reverse complement.
GCTCCAAATGGCATGGGGTACCAGTCTATTTACTGGTACGATCCTACCCACTACAGCTGGTTACTATACACATGCGTCGACTACTACAACTGCGCTTCTGAAGCGACCATCGGGCCAAACACCTGCTACAATTTGTATGACAATGGTGTTGCGACCGACTTTTACCTGTATTGGTACGTGGTCAACGTAACCGGTTGATGGATAGCTAGAAGGGTATGATATCTCTTTCTTTTGGTTTCCTGATAATGGACTTACCTGCATAAAGGCCCATGCGGGAAGTGTGGTTCGAGGAAGAATAGAACAGTGGGGGTGAGATCTTGAGATGCATGACTACTTTCAAGTTCCCAATGATCTCAACTTCAGATCGGGGACACAATGCCGATGCACAACAATTCAAAACATATCTGTGCAGATCTTCCGTAGTGTTACCGTCTAATCGGAATATTTCATTACGAATCGTCATGGTCTACGTGTCTTGCTATATATTTGGGGCTGAGAATATTGACGAGATTGCCATGGCCGGAAAGTCTGTTGGAACACTCCCCGAGGATATGCCAGAAGCCGAAACAACGTCGCAACCTCCCGTACTACATGAAGGGTTATTGCAGCGTTGGATTTTCAGTGTAGACGACAGCCTCGAGGTGCTGGGTAGCAACCATTTTGCTTTAACTGAGTTAAGCCGGCACATACTTGATTGTCATGATAAAAATGTCCTTTGGGTCCCGCGAGCTTCGTTTCCCGTGGCCTGCTATTCTCCCAAGGTTTCCCCTGGTATGTATTAGGCCATCTCTTCCACGGGTGACGGCAGTCTTCTGAAACCGTATCCCTTTATGACTTCTCTCCCCCCCAATGACTTCTCTCTCCCAATGACTTCTTTTCTGAGTGTTCTGGCTCGCTGGCGGCTTCTCCCGCTGGGCCCTGGCTGTCCACAACGTGCACCAGTGCGTGTACAATCTGGCCCATTACCCGCACGTCTTATTAGTTGAAAGCATCATGGGAAATTCCAGTCTCGTGAGGAACGTCTCGCGTGTAATGATACGCATCCGTTCCGATGTTACATGGAGTCAGGTCAGTGCTGTTTACATGGGCATTCCTATCCAACATTCCACTCAAGCTAGAACTTCTTCTAGTTGAGCTCGCTGAGAAGGGTGAAAGCGGTCCTAATTCTCACCCGTAGTTGGATTTATTTTCCCTGCTTCATCAAACCGTACTTTTCCCGCAAACCTGCGTGTAGGTAAGTCTGACATGTCCAAGTTCCAAACGAAAGAAATGTCATACTCCTCTAGCTATCCATCAACGGGTTTCGTTGGACACGTACCAATACAGGTAAAAGTCGGTCGCAACACCATTGTCATACAGATTGTAGCAGGTGTTCCCCCCGATGGGCACTTTAGCGGTGTTGTAGTGGTCGACGCATGTGTATAGTATTACGCTGTAGTAGGTAGGATCGTACCAGTAAATAGACTGGTACCCCATGCCATTCGGAGCGGCCTCCCCGTCGTCAGCAGGGACGCCTCTGGTATTGACAACCTCACACGTGCCCGTGCAGTCTTGAGCACTGCAGAAGACGAACGCATTGGCGGAGGAGTACGTGACGTCAGGGGTTGCGCTGGTAGCCACAGCAGTTTGTTGAGCAAGAACGCCGCTGGTAACGAAGAGGGCGGGTAGGAAGAGTGCAAAAGTGTTGAAATGCATGATGGGTCGGGCCAAGGAGTTCAGCAGGGTTCACGGAAGTTGCGACCCGCAGGCGCGATTGATACGTCCTCGACACACATGTGAAGGGATTCCATGCGAAAGGACAATATCATGCGTAGGTCACCATCAAATGGCCACCAGGGAATTAGCCCGTTTCCTACGCGTGTGTCTGCTTGATACGGATGCCGAGCAGAACTCATGCCACAGAATGCGAGTTGTTACTCACAGATATAAATTAGCCCTCGTGCTCTCGGCAGTCGGAGGAGCTTTCACAACAGGCCGCCTCGAGTAGTCTGCGCGCTGGTAATCCCACCACGGTTTGTGTGGACATGATCATTGATACCACTGTTGTCAACAGAACGCGTCTGGTGCGACTATACGCACACAATCAGCTAGAGTAGGGAACAAGATGTCGGCTGCCCGGCAACGTGTGAAGAAACCTAACTTTGAGCCAAATGAGCCGATTAAACACTGCAAAGTTGTGTAGGTGTTCAGTCCCTTTCACGATCTCGATCAAGACATAGTTCCCCCAAGTGGTCTACATAGAAGCTGATGGCGGTAAGCACAATTTGATAGAGATCGATTACCGCAATGTCTGGAATGACCCGTTGCTAAAAACACCTCCCGGCTTCAAGTTGTCCCACATAGGCTGGACGGTCCATGTGGTGTTACTGGAATGAGGTACATCACTGAATGGCCACCGCGTGGCGAGATTGATATTACTAACAAATGAAATGCGTCGAGTAACAGAGACAGAAGCAGGCTATTATTATGGAACTCTCATACTTGAGGCTCGTAGCGACACGCGCTTAAGGTAACCTGCTTCACGTGCTAACAACGGTGGGTAGAAATCAGGCAACAATTTGATGCAGACATATAGTAGTAGGTGAACGTAACTGAATTCGCGAACCTTGTACAGACTCCTCGATGCAACACTGCGGGCCTTTTCATTGAATCAGACACAACAAATGCTCTTCCCTCCGCGTGCTATGGTTTTGCCAGTGATCCTCGACGGGAAGTTGCACTCGGGTCCGAATCTGTGAACGAGTATTGGTCTTGACTGTCTAGGATCAGTCAGGACTATTGGCTACTATCGGCCGCCAGCTGACTGATCACCTTGATAGTCTATTAGAACTCACCCAATAAAAATTTGCTCTGTCCTCTTATTAAGTTTGAACGGGTCGTGGGATGATCCAGAATCTGTTCGGGGGCTCGGATTCGGCCCAACTTCAACGATAATTCGTGTTGAGTCCCGGAACAAATTGAACGGATAATCCGAAATCAATGATATAATATCTGATCTCGGCTTCAGAACGCTTGCAAATAAGACAAAGGTTGTCTCTACCGTCGTGGGTTAGTCATTGGATGCCAACCATCCTTGCAAAGAGTTGAACTATCCATCAAAATATTATCGGTCGCACAACCACTATACTCTCCATTGTCAGTCGTCCCTAAAATGCCAAGGCTACTCACCCTCACCGATATGCTACACTCACTTGTGGACATACGCGAGGCCCTGTGCAATATTCAACACGAAGACCTATGAACAATAGCAAACATGACTTCCAGGGTCTCGTTGACGAAATCGGCATGCTCCCAAAATGTCGTGAAGTTTGGTTCGTTATGTAAACGGCCGAAGAACAGGCATGACGATGTATTGATATCACGGCTCCCGGTCGTCAGAAAACGCGGCAAGTATAGGGACACAGTGGTTCCTGTTATCTTTGTGGCTCTCTACCGATCCTAAACAGGAAGCGACCTTGACTTCGTGGGGATGACTCCTACTCTCCACTCTCTTGATGAACACGTTCTTTCCACGCTCGGCATCTTCTGCGGCATCAAGGAGCCTCGAGAGCACATTTCTGTCCAGGAGGCGTGAGTGTGCACTGGGGCGTGCATACGTACGCAAATGTGACCGACCCACTGGACTATGCCACTGTTTTCGAAGCGCTCCAGAAACCGGTACCTGCCACTCTCGGTTTTCGGATAATCATCCGATGATTCTGTGACGCCCCGGTCACAGGGTGACACCAAGTAAATTTACGTAAACATCGAGTCAAGCCCGGCGAGTCAAAGCTGTACATCGGCATTCCTATCTAAGATTCCCCCTCAAGCGAGAAACTCTAGTTGAACTCTCTGAGAAGGGTGAAAGCGGTCCCGATTCCCGCAGTTGGATTTCTCTGCTCTTCTTCATCAAACTGTACTTTTCCCGCAAACCTGTGTGTAGGTAAGTCTGACATTACCAGGAATCCAAAAGAAAGAGATATCATACCCCGCTATCCATCAAACGAAGTACCAATACAGGTAAAAGTCGGTCGCAACACCATTGTCATACAAATTGTAGCATGTGTTCGGCCCGATAGTCGCTGAAGAAGCGCAGTTGTAGTGGTCGATGCATGTGTATAGTAACCAGCTGTAGTCGCCAGGGTCGTACCAGTAAATTGACTGGTACCCCATGCCATTCGGAGCGTACTCCCCGTCTTCAGCAGGGACATCTGCGCTATTGACAACCTCACAGGTGCCCGTGCAGTCTTGAGCACTGCAGAAGACGAATGCACTGTCGGCGGGGAACGTGACGTCAGGGGTTGCGCTGGTAGCCACAGCAGTTTCCTGAGCAAGAACGCCGCTGGTAACGAAGAGGAGGGGGAGGAAGAGTGCAAAAGTGTTGAAATGCATGATGGGTCGGGCGAAGAAGCTCAAACAAGGCTCACGGGAGTTGCGACCCGCATGAGCGACTTATATCCTCGGCACTCATGTGAAGGGATTCCATGCAAAGGGACAATATTATTCGTAGGATGGCCGCCGAGGAGGTTGACCGTTTCCTACGTGTGTCCATGCCTCATACGAGTAAAACACGTGTCACAGAAGTTTTACTCACAGATATATATTAGCCCTCGTACTCTCAGCAATCAAAGGAACATTTCACATTAGGCCGCCTCGACCAGTCCGCGCGCTGGCAGTTCCACCACGGTTCGTGTGGGCATGATCATTGGCGTCGTCGTCGTCAACAGAGCAAGTTTGGTGTTCCTAGACGCACACGATCAGCCGAAGCAGAGAGCAGGACATGGGCACCCTAGCAACATACGAAGATCAAACAATGCAGAGTTGGGCAGCTGTTCAGTCCCTTTCACGATCTCGAGACAAGTCAAACCATCAAGACGCTTCCTTACAAATCCGGATGACTGGCCATGGTATAAAATTGACATTGAAATCATAATACAAACTCTGTTGTGGCTGTCTTTTGCCTTTTTTTTTCCTCAATCAGACGGTTTCTACGAAGTGTCGAAATGCACTCACTGGACAACATTTAATGTTGATGTTTGTATGGAGCCATCGCTAGGTATGCAAAAATCAGACTGTCCGGGTCAGAATCCCATGGATCCGCGGACCATGCCAACAACGTCCAAGGCATTGTTCATGATGCGCTCGATCGATCCTTCTTCCCGTGTAGGTCGAAGCCTTGTCCAACGAGGGGGTATTGAGGGAAGCAATTGTAAACTGTTCCAAATCATTTGGGTTTCATGAACGCTAGGACGATCTTTTGGATTTGGCTGCGTCATTAGCCGAGCTAGGTCGCCTAAGACTTCCAAGCCTTTAAACTCCTGGGAGGGGATGTTATCCTCGAGGATGGATCGAAAGACACACGAAGCGCACGTCTACAATCTTTGTTTGATAAACATGCCCGAGGCAATATACGTCAAGTTTGAACGGGTCATAATATGATCCGGAAATCTGTTCGGGAGCTCGGATTCGGCCCAACTCTCCGGTAACGAGACGTTCGCATTGTCCCTGAACAAATTGAACGGATAATCCGAAATCAATGATATAATATTTGATCTCGGCTTCAGAACGCTTCTGACTGAGACAGAGATTGTCTCTACCGTCGCGGGTTAGCCAGGTATTCATTGGATGCCAACCATCTTTGTAAAGATTTGAACCATCCATCAAAATATTTTCGGCCGCACAATCACTACACTCTCCATTGTCAGTCGTCCCAAAAACGCCAAGGCTACTCACCGATGTGCTACATTTTGTTTGTGGACATACGCGAGACCCTGTGTGCAATATTCAACAAGAAGACCCACGAACAATAGCAAACAGCCTGACTTCCAAGGTCTGGTTGACGAAGTCGGCAACCTCCCAAAATGTCGTGAAGTTTGGTTCGTTAAACGGACGAAGAACAGGCATGACGATGTATTGATACCACGGCTCCCGGTCGTCAGAAAACGCGGTAAGTATAGGGACGCAGTGGTTCCTATTATCTTTGTGGCTCTCTGCCGATCCTAAGCAGGAAGCGATCTTGATTTCGTGGGGATGAGTCCTACTGTCCACTCTCTTGATGAACACGTTCTTTCCACCCTCGGCAACTTCTGTGGCGTCAAGGAGAGCCCCTTTCTGTACAGCAGGCGTGAGTGTGCGGTGTGCATATGTACGCAGATATGACCGACCCACTGGACTATGTTGTCTTCGAAGAGCTCCAGGAGCGGATCTGCATGAGATCTCCAAGATGGTTGCCACTTGGGATGGTAGCGTGGTCGAAGAAGGTAACCTTTCTTCTTGAAAAAGTGATATCTGTCTCTCCAGAATATTTCTCGGTTTTCTAGCATGTCGTGGGGATAATCGACCGGTTCCATGATTACAAGTTGGTGCTCTGTGACAATGTATGTAAACATTGTGTCCCCATTTGGCGACGACTATGACCTCCTGCCTGTTGCCACTTACCTCGAGGCAGCTGCGTGCTCGACACAGGATCGTTGCGGAGCGCTCCCCCTAAAAAGCACAGGTTGCCTGGATGATGGTTCCAAACTCATCACTTTTCTATAGTCCTGTCATCGCACAAGAGCCACTTCCATCCCGGGTACGATGACCGCCAGCAATCTTTCCTTCGTTTCCGGCATATTTGGTTTCGCAGTCACTGCCATCTCCCTACTCACGCTCCTCACCAAACTATGTCGGTCTCACCTTCCAAGTAATAAGATTAAAGCTCTGGAATCTCTCCTGGATGAAACGGAGCAGTTTTTTGACAATGCTGTAGAGGAGGGCCTTTTGACAGAACCTAGCTTTGTTCAGGAGACTGAGCTTCATATTAAAAGGTCTGTTCCTCTCGCTTTTCGATGGCTTTGCAATAACGCTGTACCCCAAGACTCAAAGCGAGGACGTATGGCTTACGATCTCGGGTATTCAAGGCAACCAACCTACGACAGGATTGTGCCGAGTTTCTGAGAGGGACTTCGACGGCGATTGACAGCACGTGTCAATCTCTCAAAAAATTGAGAGCTCAAGTCGTAGTTCGTGTGCTCATTGACGTGGATTAGAGTGGTATTCTGATCCCGATATGTCTGTCTAGACATCCAGTGAAGAAGGACGAAGTCGCGGACTCGTGGAAATGAATCCGGTTCTAAATTCAACAACATCGACCCTGATTTGTGATCCCGATTCCCGGCGCTGTCTCGATCGTTTGCCTGCTAGCAAGATTCCTCGCCTCCATTCGTGTCCTCCCGCACTTTCGACATGGTCCCATGATGCACTGAGCACACTTGCTCATGAGAGTGAGTCACTGGAGTGGAGTGAATGACGAGACTTATGCCTGATCGCATTGCACAGATCCAATCTGTGATCCTGCGCAGAGTGGCTTAGATGTACGGACAACTGATGTCCAAAATTGTACATCAATTATCCGTACCTCGGCCACCCTCGAGCCTGGAGCTTGAAAGCTTGAGGCTTAAGTGTTCAAGGTTGCCAGCGATGGTACATACATGACATGCAATCTCTCACAGACAGTGCTTTCCCAGCATACCCATATTTATACCGTGTCTGATGCTTTCCTTATGTATGTACATACAAGGTACTCACTCTGCAGAGTTTTGCTCCGAGAACAAAACACTTGAATTGCGGAACACTGGCTTGTGTATTATCCATTATCCGGCGATAGTATCTTGCCACTGAAAGCTGGAAGGTGTTTTACCAGTGCCTTTCACCTACACTATGGCAGTGATGACAACTTTCGCCTATTAACAGCATAATCGCTACTGTAACGCTTTGCGCAGTGCCCCCATCATTCTCAGATACTCCGAAGCAGACTGACAGACACCTTTCCCCGCACGGCCAGTAAACGACTTGAGCTTCGCAGCTTGATACCCAGATTTATAATCTGCCATGTACTTCGAGACGTTCTGTTCGCCTAGTCCTAGCAAATCCCGGAGTGCCTTCTTCAGCTCCATCGAGCCCTCTGCGTACCCTTTCGACTCTATTAGCATATTGTATAGGCCAACGAACGTCTGCACGCGTCCCTTGTAGGCGAGAAGCTCAGGGTGGGTAAAGTAACGATAGGGTTTTCCGACGAAAACGACTCTGGGATGGGTGGTAGATTCTGTCGTGTCAGGGTTGGAGAGATCGAGACCGATGCGAGGGGAACGGTATACGGTAGGACGTTTGCCATCTGGCGACGGGTTCCGTGTCGCCCTCCGAAGGTACATGAATGTACCTCGCGGTGGTGTCGGAGGGGACAGTGCAGAGATATCGCCGTTCCAAGTCTTGTTCACGAGATGGTCGATAGTGGATGCACCGCTGAGGCGCAGTATTTCGTCTACGAGGAGGGATGGGCCACATATCACTTTGTTGTCCGTACAGTGACGAACAGTACGGAGAAGAGCGCCTCCTCGCATAGTCACAGGAGCATTTGGAGTTTGGATGACGACAGGGCCGCCGATGGTCAAGTCAAGGCCTTTGCGAGTCCCGCCTCTGTAGCTGCCCGCGGCTGTCACGGGTAGACCCCGTGCACGGGTGTCGGCGCGACGAGGTGAGCGATGGAAATACCTAAGTGTAAGGTGATGAGAAGACATGGCATGCAAACTAGCATTTCTGAGTTACCATTGTCCGCTACGCTCCTGCTCTACACTCCCATGAGTGAACGGATCTTCGTGGCAGCACGCCTTTTGAAGGTAGAACTCCAATTCCAGAATGTCGAGGTTGGTGCATATACCGTTTTGGACCACACACAAAGTCGTGTTGGAAAGCAGTTCCCGAGCGACAACTTCAAAGTGCTCAGAGATCTCCGCAGCAGATGTTAATGCCGAAAAATCGAGCAGAGGCGCCAGACTGGGGCTCGAGTCTGGACTGTCATTTTGGGATTTGCCCTCGGTGTTGACCGTGTTACTATCTTGCGCAAGTTTAGAGGTTTTCCGAGCATAAGCTGATCGCGTAGTTCAATGTCAACTTGCGACGGATTGGTTTGAGAAGTTGAGAACAAACACACCAGTTCCGCTTTCAACACCATCAGTAGCCAATGCGTCACAGTCATCGAGCTTCCTCTTGCTGCCATTCATCTCAAAGTCTTGTCGAGGAACGGGAAGGGCTCAACGCGAATTCTTCCGTAATCCAATTTGCGTTGATTCTTGAACCGTAATGGCGCCAAGCCATGGACCGTGAAGTTAGAACGTTCACCCCGTACCGTGGTCGCAAAGGACTTGATTTGCTCATGAAATCCGGGACCGGCGAGCATAGGAAAGTGACACTGAGGGTTTCAAGGTGCCTTTTCCATGGCTTCAATGGCATCTCTTAGTGAACATCGCCAACGGAACCAACAAGCTGACACAACTCCTGGCACTTGGACTCTCAGACTCTCAGGTACGTTTCAAGTCAAGCACTACCCAGGTTTGCCTCACACATCCTATTACTAGATGAATTCCCGCTGTGGCGCGGCTGGCGCCCTCCAACGTGGAAGTTGTGAGCTACGGCAAACCATCTTACCGAATTTGCACCGAGCAATCTGGTGTGTTCTTCTCGCCTGGAACATCCAGAACTGACGGGGCGATGCGCGTGTAATCTCCGTAGGTTCAAAGTGCGAAGAACACGGCATTTGTGGATGTAAACAATGTCAACTCGAATCCGACACAGGTTGACTACGCTATTGGTCGGGGCTGCATTTCTTTGCATGAACCTGTGCTTGGTGTTGTCCTTGAGGAGTAACATTGCCATGATGCAGGTGCGCGCCCGCCTTTGCCGACTGTAATTGTGTCACAGCACGTGTTTGCCTCACCTTTTCTCACCACGCGATTATCAGCCCTCTGCGGTGCGCATCATATCAGCCTCGTGAAATGGAAACTACGTATTGACTGGTGCCTCCTGTTCTCTAGCGCGTGGTTGACCTCATCGAAACCGCCAGGCATGTCTTACACATAGATAAACGCCGCTGTCGGCTTCCTCGCAGCATCTCTTCTTTGCCTCAAGCCTCGCCCACCAGCTGCTTGGCTTACCTTGAACTATCCTCGTTCGTTTCATCCATCCCCTCAACCCTTTATTCTTTCCGCAACCATGGCGGCTCCTCCCACTCCCCAGAGAAAGTCAACCTTCCGTTCGCGTGTCGGAGGGGCAATACGGCGGTCGTCCACTGCTTTCAGCATTCCAGGTTTGCCAAACCGTGGAAGTTCATCTACGCCTCCTCCCCCTCAGGATTCCGACACTGCATCCATTGCTGCGTCCCTTTCCAGTAAACTTGACCGAGAAGGCTCTACCACTTCCCTGAACAAAATCGATACGACCCCACCCCAAGCGCCTGTCCCTATTTCGAGCGCACCAAGCCCCATCCCAGAATCACCAGCACGTGAAGCTGCTGCGATGGCCGCTGAGCCACAAGCTGCCGCAGTCAAAGCTCTATCTCCTCTTGCAAATGAAGTAATCAAGGCTGATACTGCGTCCAAACAAGGATCCACTCCCCCCCGATCGATCTCAGGGACCCCACCAGCCTCGGGGTTTGTTCCTGCCACA